>JAJJWW010006931.1:0-230574 GCA_023531295.1 Papaver armeniacum | reverse complement strand
AATCAAAAGGTGTCCTTAATCTTCTTCGGATCGAAAGAGACTTAAAACTCAGATTACTTCTCAAACGGCTAGAATATTTACCCCTGATTCCCTCACAAATCAATTTCTACAAAACGAACCTTCTCAGCTATGATATGAAGAACAGATCGTGCAATTTTTTGATTAGATCGAAAAGATTAAAAACTGTCGGTTATTGGGGATTCATGAAATTGAAACAATTATTCATGATATCAACACACACATGGTTTCTCTGTTTCTACCTGATTCAAATACATATCCTATTTACTGATTTCAATATTTTTTAACTGAGATGGAGAAAATTTTTTTTCATTAGATAATGGGTGCGCACCTGAACTTTTCTGGGCGTGGGTTTCTTAGTATAAAAATTTTGAAAAATAGGTGTGGTAGTAGTTTTCACTTAGGTATTTTCGGATCCAAGTTGGAAGTACCCAATAAACTGCGTATGGATAAAGCATAACACGCAGTTTCTAACCGCGTATCAAAGAATAATCCACGGAATATTTTTCTGCACGCAGTTTGAACCTGCGTATTGACTGGTCAATACGTAGTTAGAAACTGCGCTTTTGATTTACCCAATGAAACGCAGTTTCTAAACGCATTTTCAATCTGCGTATTGACCAGTCAACAAGTTCAATACGCAGTTAGAAATTGCGCTTTTGATTTACCCAATGAAATGCAGTTTCTAAACGCGTGCAGCGCAGGTTCAAAACGCGTATCAGCTAGGAATTTTGGATCCCCATTACGCCTAGGTGATATTTTTGGGTGACGTGGATCCAAGCAGAAGCTTGGATCTTGGACTATGGTTAGACCCAGCCTTGGAGAAAGAAGAAATGAGCTATTGCGATGGAAATGTTGAAATATGTCCAAGTCTTGGGTTTTGGTCAAGCTTTTGACATTTAGTCAAAGTCTAATCCAGCTATTTTGCTTATTTTGGCAAGAAATTTTTTTTCATAAAAATAAAAAAATGAACAATTATTTCGAGTTTTATAATCTAACTAGTTTGGCCCTAATTGTTTGTTCCTCTCCTTTGCGAGAGAGAAGAAGGTCTTTTGAATTTGTTCTTAGTTATGGAGCAATAGAATTGATAGGCAAGAATTGGTGGAGACAATATAAATTATATGACTACTTTATGATCTTGAAAAATTGTTGTAAGGTATCCGATTTCCTAAATCGGCTTTGTCAATATATCTACTGAGGTTTAACCTCTTTTCCGAAGAAAAAAAAAATTGTGTATTTATTTTTCTTGCAGTCCCTCTCCTAAAATCTTGGCTCCGCCCCTATATCTCGGCTTACTTAGTGAAAACATGCTAAGATTGTTTTTTTTTGTCAATAATATTAATATATTTCGATTTATCCGTATCAAAATTGTGAGTACATGACGTGGTTTAAAGACTAATTACATGGTTTAGTAGCTACTCCCTCTGTTTTTGGAAAAGAGATACTTTCATTTTTTCATTTTAGCCTAAAAATAAGCCAAATTGAAAAAGTGAAGGTATATCTTTTCTAGAAACGGAGGGAGTATTAAATTAAATAAAATTTTAACTACAATGCATGTACTCTATGTTTTGTATACAGGCTTTGATTAGGTGATTTGGTCGCCAGTTTGAATCTTGCCATAGTTACAATGTATATATGTAGATGGATGCATGACTGCATGAGTGATTTTCAAGAGAGCAACAGTCCAAAATTGACAAATGTAAACTTGAACAGGTTAAATGTACCACTTGGCTCCGTTTCTTTGTTAAGAATGGTGTGTACATTGGATAGGTCACTATTTCGGTTGGATAGCCAAAAGTCAAGTCATTCCACTTTCTCATTAACTAAGTTTTTCTCGTACAAAAGTATCCATCCATTAGTCCATACTGCATTGCTTGTTATATCAATTAGAAGAGTCAGAGTGGAGAGAGTGAGAGTGAGGAAACAAAGAGATGGATTTTGGAAAAATGATGGAAATGATAGTTGAGAAGTTTAAGGAATTGTTGATGGTGTTACCAAATTTCTTGGGTTATTTGGTTGAGAAATGCTTTACAATCTTCAAGGAATTGTTGATGGTGATACCAAATTTCTTGGGTTACTTAGTAGAGACATGTGGATCCAGCTTTAAGGAATTGCTGATGGTGTTTCACAAATATTGGGGTAATTTAGTAGAGAAATGGAATTTATCAGAACTCCACTCGTGGGTTATGGAAACAGGATTGCCATGGATGATGAATACAGGTCTTCCTGTGATTTGTGGTGTTTTGATTCTTTGCTTGTTACTTTGGATTTTGAAAACATTTTGCAGTTGTTTGGTTGTTATTTGCAAGACATGTTGCCGCTGTCTGCTTCGGTTTTTGCAGAGCTGTTTTGGTGTTTGCAGAAGATGGTGCTGTCGTTGCGGCAGGGCTTCTTATAAGATGATGAAAGCACCAGGAAGAAATTACACGATGCGCAGGTCTGTTTTTGAGAGTAACCCAAGATCATATTTTCGAGATCTTCGTAGCAATAGTAAAAGATCTTTGATTGGAGTTTGAATTTGGATATGAATCTTCAAGAACTACTTCTACAAATTAAGCTTTAACCAAGTCTAGTTCAGCTGTCATTTCCCCCTTTTTTTCTTTTTGTTACTTTTACTTTTGTTTGTTGGTGCCTCAACTTTTATAAAGAAAAGAAAAGGAATCAGATTCCCATTTACCTTTTACCAGGCAACAACCTAAGAAATTCATTTACTTTTGTCTATAATATGTGGAAAAGAAAAGGAATCAGATTCCCATTTACCTTTTACCAGCACTGAGAAATGACACAACTTAAAGCAGGAACCAACTGTTTTCATATATCAGTTCACGTCACGGCAATATGGATAGACATACATATGGAGAGAGTTCAAGCTTCTCGCTTACTCACTGCAATTCTCCGATCAAAAACAAAAAAGAAAAAAACTGACCAACTTCAATGTCATCCCTAAAGATTTTTGCCATTTCTTCTGTTCAAGGCCTTGAGGATTTCAATGTTTTCCTTTGTGAAGAAATGTACCCCACTAGTAAGTCGCACATGTTCCTGCATGGATTTTATTTTGCTTTTATTATTTTTCATAAACAAAAGTGTATTCGGAAACCCTGATGCGATAATGCTAGAAAAAGCTGAAAAGGATTAGTTTTTGCGAGGTGCTAGGCGCGACTAGAAAAATTGCCGCCTTGGACGCTTTATTAGCTAGGCGCCTCCTGTACACCTCGGGCACCTAGCCGAGTGACTAACTCGCCTTTCCTTTCACAACATAGATTTGGTGGAATAGGGCTATTTGGCAGAGAAGTAGACACTATCACCTGATTGATGTAAAGGATTAGAAATTCCACTCACGGGTGATTATAAAACTTTATCATGGGGCGAAACCGTTTGCAAGTACTTGGAGGGATCGATTAACTATTATCTTGGTAATTTAGTTCAGTCAAAGTTCAACTCTCAAAACCAAAAGGTAAGACCATACGATGAAACGAGATGTCATTTTGCTAATTCAAAGTCTAAACACATATTCCGATTCAAAATTTGTCATGTCCAAGACTCTAATAATGTTCAGAAATGAATGATGGCATCTTTCCAATGTGGTATGCATGCGCATGCATTATTTCAAAGCGTCAAAATCAAACTTTGAGTTTCGATACATCAATGCACGGTTTTCAATTAAAGAAGAAAGGATAATTCAATGCACAGTTGTTCTGTTGATAAGCCAAATGAGGTCTCTATATACATGCATCACAAAGGTTTAAGTAGAAACCAAACTAAGAGTAATTTGTGATAGAGAGGGAAATGGGTTTATCATTTTCTAGCTTTGGTAATTTTGTTGTCGGGAAACTTAATGATTATCTTCCCAATGGCGTGGCAAATGCAACAGATTCAGTAATTCCTTATGCTAGAACATCGGGAGCTTTGCATGGGCGAATCGTTGGTCAATAATTTCTTTTCTTATCCCCAATTCTTTCTTGGGGAGAATAGGTGCGACAACTCTGATGATGATGGCTCCTGGAGCAAATCTATGCATTCCACGAGCATTTTTGAAAGAAACCCTTCTGCTTACTTTAGGTATCTCAGAGGAGGAGGTGGATGGTACTGGTCGTTGTGGTTGATGCTGAGCAGATGTGTCGGGTGCAGAATCTGCAGATCGCTTAAATAAATTAAGATTCTTGTGATGTTTGTGGCATTACAAATGTGATGATTTTCTTTTCTTAATGGAATGAATTTGATGTTAAATTTTAAATTATTTCATGAAAGTAGTTTATCCAGTATCTTTGGTTTCATTTTTATATCTACTCGTTGAATTGCCATCTAAACTGCTTAATCTGTTTTCGGCAATTCGCCACTAGCTAAGCACCTTGTTTTATACCTTTTGGTTAAGTTTTTTCTCGACTTTTTGGTTGACGGTGGTTTAGATGTTCGAACATTTGATTTGAGCAGCAGATGTGCATCTATATATATTCTGCATTTGACCATGAAACTTGATCTCTACCTCCATTGTGTACGTTTTAGTCTTTGAAAGCTCTTACTAGTCTCTTCCAAATCCATTCCTTGTTTAAGAGCTTTTCGTATTCTGCAGAGGAGACGGGTGGTTTGAATCTTTCTGGACAAAGTTGAGGGTTTATCAGAAAAGTCATTCCTTACTAGTTACTTCAATTCTGGATGTTTGGATTTTACGGGGGAAATAGTACAGGAAGAAATCACTCGTAGTTCATATTTTGTTGTGAAAATACTGCAAAAATCTTTTCCTTAAGTGAAGAGATTTATGCTCTTTTTGGTAAAGCCAAAATTTATCAAAGAACATCCATCCATACCTATCTTTGAGCATTTTTTGATCTCCCTTATAATGATGAAAGCCCTGCCTTTTTTTTTTTTCATTTACAGAGCATTACATTAATGTAGGGATCACTTTCTTTATTTTTCTTCATTCATTTATAGACAACTAAGTGAACCCATAAGATTCCAGAGATTAGTTGAAGCGGTGCGATATTAACAAGGTTCATGCATGCCTACGAAGTGCAATCGCGTAAGACCAAACGATGAAAGGAGAGGTTTCAATTATTTGTTTTTGATCAATAAAACAAAAAAATTTATAGAAGAGAAAGAATATACAACAGTTAGTTTAGGAGGATCCAACACCCTAGCAGGATAGAGAGCAGCCATACTAAGCCGCATGACAATGAATCAGAGCAACCACGTACCCACAACATTACTACAGAGGAAAAAGTAAAACCCAAAAGCCACTAATTTACTTATGCATATTCACTACGAGATCCCAATGATAATGCAGATCCTGGTACCTGATCCCTCTAAAGGACACATTTGAAGAGTTCCAATATAACAAAAGAGATTTTATCTTCCTTACGAGAGAGTCTTGAGAGTAATCCAGGCCTTCAAAAGTGCAGGAGTTCCTATGCTTCCAAACTCCCCAAACGAAAGCAAAAGGCAAAAGCTCCCAAAGTAATAAGCCAGTATCGGTGAGCCCTTGAGTCCAGTACCATAAGAAGAGGTCAGTGATGTTGAAGCTTGATACCCAATCCCTTTTAAAGTCATTCATGAAAGACATCCAGACCACATGTATCTTTGGACAACGCATAAATAGATGATTGATGGTTTCGGCATCATTTTTGCAAAATATGCATCTTATGCATCTGTTTGCCATTAGCCATCCTCTTTTGGAGAGATTATCTTGGGTTAGAATAGCTCCATGATGCAGTAACCACACAAAGAAGGTAACTTTTGTAGGGACTTTAGCATTCCAAACCTTTGAGCAAGGGAAAACAGCAATACTTGAGCCTTGACGAAGCCCCTTCTAGCAAGATTTTACCGAAAAGATCCCACTTGGATCCCATCTTCAAGATCTTGTATCAGCGTTAGTTGTTAATCTGATTCCTTCCAATATATGAGGTTTCAATTAGGGCTGAACATGGTTTCGGTTTTCCGTCGGAACCGGACCGAACCAGACCGATAAAGAAGAAACCGAACCAAACCATTTACTAATGGATTGGTTGTGGTAAAAAAAATTTAAAACCGACATTACTAGTTCGGTTTTGGTTTGACCTGAAAACCGAACCAAAAACCAATGGAAAACCGTTAAGTATATAGGTCGTTGATTAAAATCGGATAGATTAAATCTACCCCCGTTCATCTCACACTTTGCCGCCTTGGACGCTTTATTAGCTAGGCGCCTCCTGTACACCTCGGGCACCTAGCCGAGTGACTAACTCACCTTTCCTTTCACAACATAGATTTGGTGGAATAGGTCTATTTGGCAGAGAAGTAGACACCATCACCTGATTGATGTAAAGGATTAGAAATTCCACTCATGGGTGATTATAAAACTTTTATCATGGGGCGAAACCGTTTGCAAGTACTTGGAGGGATCGATTAATTATTATCTTGGTAATTTAGGTCAGTCAAAGTTCGACTCTCAAAACCAAAAGGTAAGACCAAACGATGAAATGAGATGTCATTTTGCTAATTTAAAGTCTAAACACATATTCCGATTCAAAATTTGGAGTAAATTTTTGATGGGGGCGATTTATGATGGGGGCATGGGGGACAAATCATGTCTTGACATGTGTTTTTCCAACTAATTGTTTTAACAAATTCTGTTACCATAAATATAAAGGATAATCAATATTTTCATCAAAAATACACTTCTTTTATATAATTGGAAACAAAATTTGATGGAATTAATTTTTAGCAGCGACACATGTTAAGACATGATTTGTCCCCCACGCCCCCATCAAAAAACGCCCCCATCGACACATGTCCAAGGGAAAAATATTTGATGGGGGCGTTTTTTGATGGGGGCGTGGGGGACAAATCATGTCTTAACATGTGTCGTTTACTAAAAATTAATTCCATCAAATTTTGTTTCCAATTATATAAAAGAAGTGTATTTTTGGTGAAAATATTGATTATCCTTTATATTTATGGTAACAGAATTTGTTAAAACAATTAGTTGGAAAAACACATGTCAAGACATGATTTGTCCCCCATGCCCCCATCATAAATCGCCCCCATCAAAAATTTACTCATGTCCAAGACTCTAATAATGTTCAGAAATGAATGATGGCATCTTTCCAATGTGGTATGCATGCGCATGCATTATTTCAAAGCGTCAAAATCAAACTTTGAGTTTCGATACATCAATGCACGGTTTTCAATTAAAGAAGAAAGGATAATTCAATGCACAGTTGTTCTGTTGATAAGCCAAATGAGGTCTCTATATACATGCATCACAAAGGTTTAAGTAGAAACCAAACTGAGAGTAATTTGTGATAGAGAGGTAAATGGCTAATTCAACATTTTCTAGCTTTGGTGGTTTCGTTGTGGGGGTACTTCAAGATTGTCTTCCCAATGGCGTGGCAAATGCAACAGATTCAGCAATTCCTTATGCTAAGAACATCGGGAGCTTTGCATGGGCGAATCTTTGGACAATAATTTCTTTTCTTATCCCCAATTCCTTCCTGGGGAGAATAGGTGCGACAATTCTGATGAAGTTCACAGGCAGGTGGCCGATGCTGAACATTGCGGTCAGTTATTTGTGGAGCTATTTTCCGATTAAAATGATGAAGGCTCCTGGAACAAATTAATGCATTCCGAGAGCATGGTTTGAGAAAGACCCTTCTGCTTACTTCAGGTATCTCAGAGGAGGAGGTGGATGGTTGTGGTCGGTGCTGAGTAAATTTTTGTGGTGCTGAACTGCGTAAATGAGTTATGATTCTTGTTATGCTTGTTCCCTTACAAATGTGCTGCAGGTTTTCTTTTCTGTAATGAAATGGAATACAATAGAATATGCATTTGATGTTGATCTTTGATTATTATGTAGTTTGTTTATTCAGTATCTTTGGTTTCATTTTTGTATCTATTCGCGTGGTTTCAGCAATTCGCCTTTATCACGTTCTTTCAGACATTTTGGTTCATAGTTATATTTTCTTGAACTTTTTGGCTAATGGTTAACTACAGACTCAAATCAATCTAAGGATTTAGATGTTCGAATATTTGATTTAAGCAGCAGACGTATCTGTAATTTTGATCATTTGGTAAGTTTGGAGTATTTTTTTGGTCTCTCTTTTTCCCACTTATAATGATGAATGCCCCGCCTTTTTTCATGTACAGTAACATTACATTAATAAACAGATCACTTTATTTTTTTAATATTATTGAAACTTCGAAGAGATCACGTTTTCCTTTCTCTCAATTAATCGAATGAACAAATAAGATTACAACCTTTTTTTTGAGCATACACATTCACCATACTGATTGTTGATTAATTGGTTTGACACTCATTGATCTTGGTCCTACCGGGAAATGATGTTTAAAGGTTTGTTAAGAAAGCTTAACTTCATTTTGAATTAAAAATTCACCAAGTTTACTGGTTGTTATCCTATATGTACTCCAATCAAGCTATGGATGTTTGAACATTCTATGTGATCATAGAACAAGCAAACGAGTGATAATTAGTTATGGAGTTCCTTTGTTTCATAGCAAGGGCAAATTTCTTGTGCCACTGATATTTCTGCTGCTTATCACACTAATCTCTCTGGGTCTGGGGTACGGTTTTGATTCTACTGACGAAGGTATGTGATAGAACGTAGACGAGCACATACGTTCGGTCGAGAAACTTGAATTTTGCCTCATGTCTTGTTCTCTACACTTTTATTGTATGCGACTCTAATCTTATCTTATGCTGTAATGCTTCCATATGTTGCAGATCATAAAGTTGGAACCGTTATCAGTCCCTATGTTACGAGCTATTTGAATTTTTTGGTTAAGCTTTGTTATTGAACCGCACAAGGGGAAATGTTATAGGGCCCCTCTTTATCCTCATTTGATTGGGGGGCCGGACATTTTAATTGGGGGGCCAAGCACTAGAGGACAAAAAAGGTCACCCAATCCTAATTTGGGTCACCCCTTATAAAAATATTTTCTAAATGGCTAAAATGCCCCTGAGTGATTAGTATTAAGATTTAATTAAGTTGATTAGTGTGATAATTTTGTTTAGATAAAAATCAGTTTTGGGATCAAAATTTGAGGAAATTTAGTTTGGGGTTTTTTTTTTTTGAGAAGAAGAAGAGTAGTTTTGAGAGGAAAAAACTAGGGTTTTTAGAAATGAGTGATTCAAGTGAAGGGAATGAGGTTGGTGAAGGTTCAAACAATAACCATGATTTTGTTGATGGTGAGATTTTCTCTAATAAACCTATGGATTGGATGTTTGATGAAGAGATGTTAATGGAGGAAGCCATGAATAATGGTGGAAATGAAGATCCTTGCTCAAAATGAAGGAACCAATCCTTAAAATGAAGAACTCCTGAGCTCAAAACAATCGAGATAAACTTCATATACTCTTCAAATTGTCCGAATGGTGCTCCAAGTGGTCGATTCATGGTCACTATGGAACTACTCGAGTGAGGGTCGTTATAGTCGGGTGTTGTATACGCCCAACGACCCTAAAGAGTCGTCATCTTGTTGACACACATGGCGACGACTCTAACCAGCAACTTTTAATGGTGATGAAAAATCGTCAAGGTGGTGTGTTAAACCATGACGACTGTTTATATTGTTCACCTAGAGTCGTTAGTTGATTCGTTTAATACCCAGACGACTCTCGAATCCAAACTCTCTGTATAAAAAGGCCATTTTTTGTGTGTTTGAGTCGTCATAGGGATATTATGATATACTTGGCGACCCTAACCAACCATTTATAATGTTCACCTAAGAGTCGTTAACCAATAACAAAGGGTCGTCAAAAAGGGTCGTCATTTTCAACCTAATACGGTAACGACTCTATTTTAGGGCAAAAAATGTTGAAGTAGCAGAATTAGGGTCGTCATCTTCATCCTAATACACTAACGATTTTTCATAGAATCACTGCAAATGAAAAGTCGTTAGGGGTTTTCATTTCGATACTAACGACTCTTACTGTTGAAATTTCGATATTAACGAATACAAGGTAGGTTTAAGTTCATATACCTTCTAATTGGAGCCATAACTTTCTTGGGTTTTGATTTTTGGCGACGATTACGCCATGAATCGGTTGAAGAAAAAAATTTCTTCAAAATAGTCGTTAATGGTGGTGGTAGAGAAGAGAACGGGGAGGAGAGGAAGATGAAGAAGAGAAGCCTAATTAAAGTTTCTAATTAAGGTTAACTGATTTTTAATGTTTAGTTTTAGGTAAGGGTAAAACAGTCTTTTCAATATCGGATTACTACGCCCCTCAAAAAATTGGGGTGCAAATAAAAAGTTGTGGTCCCTAATTAAAATGGTTGGCCCCCAATCAAATGAGGCTCTTTATCAATATCAAGTTCTTCTCCTTCTCTATCTCTCACTTTTCCCTATTATTTCCACCGTAAAATTTCCTGGCGAGATTGGGGTATACTCAAACTAATTGGGGTATACCCAATAAGACAAAATCTGGTCATTATGAAGTAAAACCAAGCCACCCCTTAACTTTGTATTTTCTAAATGGCTAATATGCCCTTGGTTAATTAACACTAAAATTCCGATTAGGTTAATTAATTGAGTTTAGATTAAAATTTTGAAATTAAGATTGATGAGATTAACCTTTTGATCTGTCATATGAGTTCGATTCGATCTAAAAATTTTGGTTTTGAAAATGCATAAAGCCGGCAAGGTCTGGTTTGAATAATCTTCCAGACCAAACATACGCCTAAGGTTCAACTTTGAATAAGCCGCCGAGATCTACTCCGCCTTGCGGTTTCAACTTTGAATAAGCCGCCGACCATATATCCGCCGGAATGGTCCTAGGATGAAGAACACGCCACTATCTTGGACAGCAATCTTAAGGCCCGGCATGTAAATATTTCCTACCCTTCCCTATATTAATCTCGGCATGCAAAAAAAATACAACCTTGCTTACCGACATAATATGGAAGATGTAATTTACTTTATTCATTCAATTTTGGTTACTACATTGATTGAAACATAAAACCTAATCCTTGTCGACGGAAAAACGAATGCACTTAGCATGTGCATCAAGCCTTTGAACCCCTAGGCGACCCTATTGGACGAGTTATAGTCTCGTGAGGGTTTACATAGAGTCTACCCACAAAACCTATACTAAAACTTCTAAAGCCATCAATCTTCCTCCTCCGAAGACGATACACCCTCCATCATCTCAGGGCATACTCCGGGATTTTGGATTCCATGAATTGATAGCTTGCATCAAATGCGAATGCTTCCCCCTTTTCCTCCAAGTAGCGGCTTTGGCGACTTCATGCTACAAAAACAAAACACAAACTTACATTTGTTAGTGGTGTTTAATTTGGAAGATCAAACAACATGGATCACGTAAAATAAACCACAAAAATACTTACAAATTGTTCAATTGACAAGTTAAAGTGGGGGAGCGTTGAAAATTGGTTTTTGGATAGCTAAATAGGCAAGTATCGCATTTTCAATAACTATGTGCCTATCGTGCACTTGTTGAACACTTCTTGAGTTAGGATTCCCACACTCTTGGCTAAAAGTGTTGTGAACCCTAGCCCAAAAGGTTGTGGAATCCACCCTTACGGAGGATCGCCTTCGAACTCTAGTCTCCGCATACCAAGCTTTGGTGATTGACAAATCTTCATTAGAATCAAATGAAGCCATTTCTTGTGTGTAGAGAGCTATTGGGTGAGTTAGATGGAGTGTGTGATGATATGAGCTTTGGAGAGTATATGCAAATAGTTGTGTGTTGTTTTTGGAGATAAGTAGTGCATTTATAGGATGGTGCCCAAATTTGGCGTTATAGTGTCCAAGTACAAGTGAATCAATGCAATTGTACTTGCAAAAATTTGAATTTTGAACACGCCGGCAGGTCGTAAATTTGATACAATGTCGGGGGTCCCAAAACGGCCGGAAATGTATGGGTTCATTAGCATGCCGCCAAAATACCGTCGGCATTTTCTGTTTGTTTCCTCCGACCTTACATGATTTTAGGCATCGGAAGAATGGTTTTTTTCAATATATGGCCGCGGGTCTCTATTTTAGTACCCTTCCATACACGAACGCTTGCTTGGTAGGAATCATATTACCTTGCCGGCCTGGTAACTACACACATTTTTTGTTAGCCGGGGGGGTGTCATTTCACAACCTTGCTGGCCCTCGTAATTCCCCAATTTTTGTTGACAGGGCGGCAATGTGTCATTTCCACAACCTTGCGGCCACTGTAATTCGCACTTTTGTTGATAGGGCCGGCAATTTGTCATTTCACAACCTTGCCGCCCTGGGATGCCAAATGCGAGAGTAGCTTAAAAGCATGCTTACAAATGTATTGACACGTTATATAGCTAAACAAACCATTCATTCATCCAACATTTTTGTCCAAAATACGAAACATGTCCCATAAACCGTAAAAAACATTTGTCCACACATTAACTTAAACATTTGTCACCACAACATAAAAAAATGAACTAGGAAAGAATTCATTGGCCACGACCACGAGCACGACCACGACCACGGCCCCGTTTAGGAACACTACCTTCACCACCACGACCACCTGCTGCTACCTTCACCACCACGACCCACCTTGCTACCTTCACCACCGGGAGCACTACGAGTCCTATTTTTATCGGCCTTTGTCTTGGCTTGTGCATCCTTAATAGCTTTTTCTTCCGCCTTTACTTGAGCTTGAAGTTGCTTGAACAATAGATGGGCATCCTCATTGTCAACATTGCAAGCATAGTCAATGTGCTTGCTTTGCAATGAGTTCTCCTCTATCTTTCGCGCAACATAAAACCACGACAAAGGTCTTCAACTGATCCTTCTATATTCAATTAAACAATAAACAATTAATAGAATGATTCGGTAATGCAATCAATCTTAAAATAGTAAGAGCAACTCTAAAATACTTACAAATATCTTAAGCATTGTTGTTGGGTCTTTCGATTCCATCTTCTTCTTACGAGACAGGTTCTTGAGAGTCATTGGCCTAATCACGGTGGGACGAGCCCAACCCAAGTACCACGCCATGTATTTCGGTAGCTTCATGACCGGTGGTCACCTCGTCCAAAAGACTCACATCGATGTTACGGCCCGTCTATTGTCCCAATGTTCTTGAGTTGGCGCTGGATCGTAAGAGACGTTAATAATTTTTTGGGAGGTGGTGCAATTATCCTTGTTCACGGTAAAGAACGGTTCTTCATCGAAATGAGGTTCTTCTTGGACGTAACCCAATTGTCGCATTACCCGATGTGGATCGTACATTGAAAATCCTTCAAACACAGTCATCAAGGGTCCATAGTATAATGCAACAACTTCATTTCTCCTTGGGATTAAACCTTGATTTCTATCCTCCGTCTGGATCAAATATCACCTCTTCCCAGATCAAATTGTCGATGGCGGCTCGGAGTTTCATAAGATTTTGCGGCATTTCCTTATCCACAGTACCCTTAAAACTCATACCTTTGAGCTCTTGGCAAATGTAACGGAACATCTGTTATCCACTTTGACGTAAGAGTTGTCTTTGAACAAAGAAGGAAAGCGTTCATATATCCAAACCTATGCAAAAAAAAAAAGTTTAGTAAGAACCACGATCTTTTGAGATTTGCAAATATAAATGTTTTAAACAATAAAATTACCGGAAGAGACATGTGTTTCCGTTAACTTGCTTAGTGAGTGCCCTAGAAGATTTTGTCAACTCATTATTCAAGAAGGCAACCACCGCATGAGCACCCCAAGAATACCCACGCATCTCATGTAAGGGATCCAATAGTTGCAAATGTAATGGCGCCTCGACTTGGTTTCGGAACTGCCGGGAAGATACATCTGCCCAGGGTGTATAGCAAATAAGCGGCCGCGGTAGCATTGATTCGCACCGGATGCACCATTCCTTCACTATCAAGGATTTCCACGAGTCTTCCATAGTTTGTCCCTCAACTTCTTCACATTAAACTTCTTAATTAGTCGACCATCCTTCTTGTCAAGAACATCATCCGTCTGAACCTGACTCCAACCGAACAATTTCTTGCTCAATTCGTAAATCTTCTCGAAAGAAATGGCATTATCGAATCCCTCGGTGACTGCTTTTCCATCAACCTCGAGGCCTAGAATTTGTTGAGCATCATCGGGAGTTATCGCCATCTCACCGAATGGGAATAACAGAGCGTCAGTCTCTCCGTAGAACCGCTCACGGAATGCGAGATGGTAACTTTATCATGATTAATATTCGAACTCTCACCGCAGGCAACAACCGGAGTTCCTCACAATCACTTTCACCTCCTCACATTCCAAGTCAAGATTCCAAGTATGCATCACTGAACACGAAGCTTGGCGCCTCATGAGACGGATGGCATGCTTGTGATCCTAAATACCAAAAAAAAAAATGAAAAGAAATACAAACACTTGATGCAAATTTAATTAAGATAGTTACACACTTGAATAAATAACAAAGACGGATTAAGATTACTTACGATAGTATTATAGACCGTACATGCCCATGAGTGTTTGTATCCAAAAAAAACAGACTCCACCATCTGCTTTGGGGTCCCTTTTGGAGGCTCACCTTCTTTCGGTGCAACCATCAAGTGTTTGGGAGGCATGTGAGAATCAAATAGGTTTAGTGATCACCCTCTTCTTCGTTCGGTTGAAGTTGAATCAGAAGCCGGTGGCTTGAACAACGACTAGAGTTTGTTCTCCTTCTCCATCTCCATCTCCTTCTTCTTCTTGTTCCTCTTCCTCTTCAACAATTTCATCTTCGATGATATTCTTACCTTTATCTCCATTACCATCATCATCATCACCATCATCATTACCTCCTCGACCTCATGCATGTCTTGATCACCACCATCATCATCATCATCATGGTTACCTCCTCCAAAGAGCCGGATTGGTTTCATCAACATCATCATCATCACCTCTTCTACCGGATGGAATTGATTGGTCTTCATCTGGAGTCTCGTACGAATCATTGGGTTCGGATAATGGTTCTAAGACCTTTGTCGTTAAGACACATACACCCCTCGATGTTTTGAAGACAATAGTTTATCACCAACACGAGGAGGGTTTGAAGGAGTACTAAGAGATGCTTTCGGCCGCTTTCTTCTTTGCCATTCGCAATCGAACAAGAACAATTCAGAAAAAAACATTACATGCCGGCAGGTTAGATATATTCAACATATCCGGGAACAATAAATTTAAGGTTGACCAAAAGATGAATGCTTGCGCTAAAAAACGCTTGGCATTGTATCATCAAAATAGCCTTCCGGCGCACACAAAAAAACAAGAAATTTTAACTATACAGGTCGGCAAGGTCCATTACACATACATTTCCGGCTGACAAAACTCCGGCATGTTTTTATATAACTACCCTTCCGGGTTTAAAAACTCTAGGCATCAGGAAACATTCAAAGTAAGCGGAAGGGTAAAAACAAAAACTTTAAAACTTCATTAAAAAGATATGACGCCTGCAATGTATACGGTTGAATAACCTGCCACCTGCTAGTAGCGATTATTAAACCATACAGTAAAAGTTCTTCAACCTTATACCCTTCCTACTGAGACCCTAACTATGAAATCCCAGAAAGGTCGATAATCAAAAAACCTTGCTTGGCGCCCGTAACTACCAATTCACAAATTCGATTTTTCCGACCTAATTTGACATGCAAACATGAAATTGAAGTACTAGAGTGAGTTTAAGTGTTCCCTTACTTTCTTAAGCGCACCATTTCACGTGTTTCAAATGGGTTCAATTCCTTCTTCTTCGTTTTTCTCTTCACTTTCTTAGCAACCAAATTTGCAATTCCGAGGGTTATACTCATTGGGTTTTCGATTAGATTGTTTCATACGAAAGGCCTCCTTAGTGGTGGATCCATTGATGAAGATTAATCGGAGTTTTCGAATCGACGATTTTAACGAATTGATCGACGAGTTTTGGTGGTGGTGGGGTGATGGAGCCGGTAAGGTAAGGTTGTGGAGGAGAAGAAGAAGAGAAGAAGATGTAATGAAGAAAGAAAACTGATTTTGATAGTAATTAGAGTTATAATGAGAAAGGGTAATTTTGTAACTTTACCAATTGACCTCCCCTTTGCCCTTAAAAAAGAGTCCCTATAAAATTGGGTATACCCCAATTAGTTTGAGTATACCCCAATCTCGCCAGGTAAAATTTAGCGATTTCTTTTGTTTTGTTATTTTTTGTTTCTAGAAGTCTGGTAAAAAATGGTTAACTGAGACTAACTTACATCTGGAAAACCCGACCCGTAACCCGTATTGATAATAACAACATCGCCTTCTCGTTTAACCCATGAAAACACAAGCACCCACATAAGACCTTTTTACAGACAAAAGAAGAGACTAGAAGAAGCTCTCTGCAAATCGAACAAGACGTTGATTAGAGATGAGTGATATCATTTTCATCAACAAATTTCCGGCAATAGGCGTCTGAGATGGTAAATGTGATTTCGTCGAACACATTTTTTTGATGTGAAAATGGCCAAGTTATCATTGTAAACCCTACCTAAGTTCACTCTTGGTGAATCTTTTTGACACTCAAACTGAGTTTTCTTTAGATTTGATTAGTTTGAGGTTTTGTTGAAATATGGAATTTGGGTTTTGATCTCTAGGGATTCTTAATGTATTGATTTGGGAATTTGTCACAAAACCTATAATTGGGGTTTTGATTTATCGATGCTGCTGCTGAAAGTGAAGATGTTGATGATTATTGAACATTAAGCTTCTGAGTTTGAGGTAATCTTATAGTTCAATTTTAATCATCTTCTTTTTAGTTGTATTTTTATGTAATTTGTGCTTGATGCTGTCTTTAGATTAGCTTCAGAGCTTCAGACAATTATGTAAATAGATTTTTGTCTGCAACATTACGATATATTCATTGTGAACCCCTTTCCATCTGTTCTTTTGTAGAGAGGAACTGGAATCTCATGGATTTGAGTAACATTGGTAAGGTAGAGGATAGAATTAGCAGATTACCGGACTCAATTCTTCATCATATCCTATCTTACCTTGATATCAAGCCTGTTGCTCAAACTGCTGTACTATCTAAAAGATGGAAATACTTGTGGACATCTATCCCAGCTCTTGTTTTTCCCCGCTGGTGTCATTATTCATTGTCCGAAACCTATACCTTCATGGAATTTGTGGAAACAACATTGCTTCTTCATGACACATCATCAAGTATTCAGAAGTTCCATCTCCAGACGAATGAGCACATGAGTGCATCTCGGGTTCATTCATGGATCAAAAACTTAACAATGGGTAATCTCGAAGAGCTCGACCTCTGGTTAGATCATGACAAAGAATTTTTTGTTCCTTTATCTCTTTTTACATGTGAATCGTTGATGAAACTGGAGATAACTGCAAATGATGCTACCCATATTCCTAGAAGTTTCTGTTTTCCAAAACTCAAGAGCCTTACACTCCGTGGAATCCGATTTACTACTGAAGATTGTTGGAATGATCAACACTTTTCCAATTGTCCTGTCCTTGAGCGTTTGATTTTGGAAGACTGTACTTGGTTTGGTGTGAGGAATTTTTGCATCTCAACTCCTGCACTGAAATTCTTGAAAATTTCAACATGGGAAGCTGAAGGTTTACAAGACTGTGCTCTCAAAATTGATGCACCAAATCTAGTGTCACTTGCCTATTTTGGTCGTGTGGCTAAGGAATATGTTCTTTCTAGCTTTCAAACACTAGAATCTGCAGAAATTCTCTTTTGTACACATGAGATAACTATTGAGCAAAAAATAGGTAATGTTGCAGCGGCAAGCAAGTTTATTCGATCGCTTTCACATGTACGATGTCTACAAATGTATGCTGAAACTCTAGAGGTATTCTTCTTTCACTTTCTGCTCTTTATGTTTTTATGTATTATATGGTCAATCAGAGTCCTCAAAACTGATATATACTTGTTTTTATTGCCTTGTGAATAGGCTCTCTCCATCGTAAATATCCTACCTGTGTTCCATGTTTTGAAAGAATTGGTCCTGAAAGAAGGAAAAACCACTGATAAATCACTATTTCCATTGTTCAAAGCAGTACCTAATTTGAGGTGGCTTGTATTTGAAGAGGCAAGTGCACAAAACTTTTGACTTTTATCACCCTTTTTTTTTTTTTTAAGAAATGGCCAAAACAAGTCTTGGGTTTTAATATCTTTCTATTTTTTTGTGATTTAATTTAAACTCAGAGCTGCGTTGACGACAACAAAGACGAAGAACACAGTTGGGCCGGTCATATGTTGACTGCTGGTTGCATGTTTCAACAGCTAAGGTCAGTTACCTTTGTGCGTTCAACTGGGAATTCGAGGCAGATGAGATGGGTGAAACTAATTTTGACGAATGCAAAAGCTTTGAAAACAGTTATACTATGTGTAAGAAGTGATGATGCGGTAAATAAAGAAGTATTTCTGTCCGAGTTACGAAGTCTTCCTAGAACCTCCGACGGATGTGAGTTTGAGCTTGAAGAGTACTGATTTTCAAAAGAATATTTTGCATTATTTGTTTTCTTTTTAGCATTAAGTTTATTTTTTTCTTTTTTTGAAGTTTTATAATTCAGTTTTTGATCATAAGATTTCAAGTACCTTATTCAGAGTATATGACATTAGTGGTTTTTTTTTTCGAGATTTTTTCTTGTGGATCCATCATGTCTTGGTGTGTGATTGTGGCTACTGCTGGGCTTGAATCTGAGTTGGTTTTGCTGGGGCAGTTTTTTGTTTCTTGGATATGCGGCTGCAGTCCTTCAGGTTTGTTGCTGCTTTGGGTTCTTGGTTGTATGGTGCAGCAGCAGATGATGGTGTTGACGTCTTTGTTGGTGGTTGCTCCATGGGATTTGCTTGCTGGTTATTTTTTGGTTTTGGTTTGTTTCTGGTTTGAATTCTTCTAGTTGGTGGTGGTTCCCGGATGATGTCATGGCGGTAGTCGTGGTCGATGACAGAAGGCAGTGCAGCTAGGGCATGTTCCCCGTGAGACAGTCTCAAATTGAGTTGGTTTGGGTGTATTTTGTGGGCTTGGATCTGGATTTCTTATGACGCTTGGTTTTCTTTCTCACTGTATTTTCTCTCTGATATTGACTCTCTGGAGTATTTGGCTTGGGTTCTCCATGAGAAAGCTGTTTCGAAATTATTTTCCTTTATGGGTATGTTTATTGGGTGTTCCATCCGGGATTAAACTACTATATAACCCTTAAATAGTTTAAATTACATATATACCCTTTAGCAAATTCGGCAAAATGGGCCGTAACTTCGGGAGAAGGGGTGCTCTCATAAAGCATCACATACCAGGGGTAGCGGCTGGTTACTAAAAACACAGGACTCTGCTAAGTGGTAACATAATGTGTAGAGTCTGACACTTGCCCGGTGCTGGAAGGTTGGAAGGAAAAGTGTGATTAGCTTTGAATTAAAAAATATATCTAAACTCAGTCCAAACTCTTATATTCCTCATCAGCTGAACTATTTTCCTTGGAGATGTTGATTTTTTTTCTTCAAACCTACTCAAATTACTGACTCGATAATTCTTAGTTACAATTATTCTCGTATAATTCTTAGTTACAATTATTCTCGTTAGCATAATTAGGAAGATGTTCAACATCGTTGACATTTATATAACCCAAGTTAGAAAGATTTTTTTTTTTTTTTTTTTGAGCATGAAATCTATATTAAATAACTAGAGGACTGTTACACAAGGGTATATAATACCCTAAGATTCATCCGTTACAATAAGAGTGGTAAACCAAGAATCAACATCACCGATTTTGGTGCGAGAATATGATCTTCCCGATCGGTTGCATCAAAGGGGAATGTTGGAGTCGAAGGTCAAAAGGCCTTCGGTCAATACTTTCCACATGAAAAATTGTACTTTTGGTTGGCACAACAGTGTCCACATAAACTTGGTTGGTGGCAGAGGTGTTCGATGTAGATGATTGAAGATGCTAGTCAAGCCTTCGAATCTTGTTGTTGTGGCAAACTTCCCGAGAGATATCTGACTACTCCTTTGATTTTCAACTTGATATGTCAATTTAAATTGAGTCTTTAGATTTAACTGTGTCTTGAAGAAGAATCCAATCTCTGTTCTTGTAGGAGTAGTGCTCATAATACTATTACAAGGTTACTAAAATTGTGCTCAGATACAAAAGGAATTAAAGATTCAACTAGATTAACCTAAGGGACTAGGGAGGACTACTAATAATAATAATAACTACAATTACATAAAACTGAAAACAACAAGAGGGATTACATGCTTAAACTAAAGGAATACTAGGAACTAAAAAACAACATTTTTCTTGGGAAATAAAATACAACTGAACTTATAAACGAAGAGAAAACTTGTCCGAGTAAAGTGTCGAGTTCACCGGCCAATTCACATACCAATTAGGATTGAAGCTTGCTGCTGAGAAATGAAGTAAAGTTGAAGCCGTGATACCTTCCCGGGATTTGAGTAATCAATTTTTTCATTATGTGGAAATGTTGAATATGTGGCTCTTCACAGGTTTTACCAAATGCATTAAGGCTTGATGTTATCCAGATATGCTCATATAAGGTTAATAGAGAAGCTGATGATATGTTATGTCAATCTAGCGCTAAAGGGGATGAAATACATTGGCTGAGTATCTCGATTATTGGCGCAGAAGTGATAAAAGTTAGAAAGATGTTTAACATCCGTGACATTTATATAACCCAAGTTAGAAACTAAATTATTTAATTCTCAAATATATTCTTTTAATCGACCAATTTTTCGTTCTGAAATGTCAAAATTATATATACTAGTTTTGCACCCGTGCGATGCACGGGTCTGTTTCTCGTTTATGGAATCATGGGCAATGTTTCAAAATTATTTTCATTAAGAAATTTTTTTATAAAAAACTAATCAAAATTTAATAAGGAATAACATTAAAAACTCATAAATAGAATTATTCAAGCTCTGTAAATAGAATTATTGAAAGTTAGCCCGCTCCAGTCTTTCTTCAGATTTCGATGATCTTTAAATTTTTAGAGCTCACGATTTTTTTTGTTTGATATATTCTTGCATCTTTTAGCCCCATCCAATCATCATGTGTCTATGCTTCATCGGTATAAGCTTCTTTAAGATCTCGATGCATCATACTCTCTAAAAAGAATCTTGTTCAATTGCTTTCTACTTTTATTCCTCCTTCTCGATTATGTAATGATTTTCCTTTTCTTTTGATATTCTTAAGAAAGATAATGATTTTCCTAAGAATATTTATATATGGAAATCATGAAATTCACATAAATAAATTAACCAGGATCTAAATAACATAGAGATAATAGAATCAAATACAAAATAGGATCAAAATGTAGATATAATATTAAGAAATTACTTGCGTAATGTATCAGAATATCTTCTTGTACGGTAAAATTAAATTATGCAATGGAATATTTTCAATATCTTTGGCAACTATAATGCATGTTTGTTTCGTGAAGTGCAATCTTAGATTACCCGGGAGATGTCTATATTTTCCATTGAAAATCGAAGCTAGAAAATCAAGCCATGACTATCATATATTGCTGTTAATTTAGCACATGCTTGTGATTTTATCCGACTTTAAGATCACAAGATGTATCCATTCTCCCATGTTTTTGATTAGCTATTTTTGGAAGATTTATGAAATAAGAAATTGCAATAATAACCATTTCCCATGTCCGAAAATACTTTTGTGGAAGGCTACCGAGAGTCGTGGTTGCTCCACTTGCCGTGTCCGTTGAAAATGAACTTTAAGGTCTCTCTATGTTATTATTGTTCTTAAGTCTACAAAGTGATTATATATGGTTGTATGGTTTATTTCCTTTCTCTTAGATCTTCCAGAGTTCACTCTTTAAGTTCTTTCTTAGTTGTTTTGAGCCTGTTTTGCCTATACAAAATAGTAAAATGAAAGCAAGACAGATACCTCGCAAAAGGTATAAAAAAGGAAAAGGCTTTCCTAAATATCATAATATATCCAAATGGTAAACCAAACATCTCGACCATAAAGTTATCCTTTTATAAGTAGATAAATAAACTGAACATTTTATTGATATTCTGATTTACCAAAATCAATAAAAAAATGTAAACAGAAAAAACATGCATACTCTCCACCACCATTTCCTGTCCTGGACGTGGTCTACCTAATTGATATTCCCTGCCAACCAAGGCGACCAACTAAAATTGACGCTTTCTGAAATTTGATTAAGAAAACCAAAAATCGAACTTTTAGAGACCACCCTTGAAACACATAACTTACGGTAGTATCACGGTGCGATGCGACCATCTAACAAAAAGTTTTCATTTACCTGCACCAAAAGAGTAAAAAAATATGAATACAATATGATTTCATATCCATCAAAAAATGTCAAGGCCAGCAACTGAACTCTTATGATAAGATCAAGATTTGTTGACCATTGGTCATTTTCGTACCTAGTCATTAATCCCATATATATATACTAATAATACTAATAGATGCATTCTACAAATTGCCGCAAATATATTGCACGAATGTGGATTGTTTGAATAATCGCTATTTACGCACTCATGAGTTCCAACATATTAAAGAGGTCGTGTGTCTCATCTCAGCGCAACGAATGTATTCTGATCACATTGGGAGATTATATTCTGATCACATTGGGTGCTACGCACGGGTCTTTTTCTTGCTAAATCCATAAATTTCACTGAGAAAAAAATATCATAAAGATATTATTAATTTATTTTTTTGAATCATTTTAATTAAAACAATTATTATATTATTAATAAGATCAAGTTTTAGATATTTATATATTGATCAAAATATAACTTAGTCAGAAGAATCATTACATACGAAATTGGATGAAAGTCTCGCAACCAGCTGAGCTCCAATACTCTTTTGAATAGCCATATCTATTCTATGAAAGAAAAATCTACCAAAACCACAATTCGCCCCATTATAAGCTAAATAATTCTCCAGCTTCTTCAAATAATAAACCGAAATGGAAACTATATTGCACTAAATATAACCTCAGTATTTGCATTAAAAATAACCTTATCTTTCTTGGACTGTCAAATCCTAGATCGTGCAACATTAATCATCTAGTTTTTGAAAAATATATTGGATTGCAAATACGGTATCTTAAAAGCCTATAATACTTGTTCCACTTTCTCAATTATAATATTTTCTTTCGTATGTATTTTCTCTTTTTTGGACCGCCCATCATTGGGATATGTAGTATGAGTATAGTTGGTCTTTTATAGATTGTCGCCAGCCTCATGCAAAAGAAAGTATATCACAATAAAAGAAACTACAACTTATCGTATTTTAACACATCGTAGACCGAATGTTTAATTACAGGTAGTAAGGTCGGTGCAAATTTTTATTTCCCTCAAGCTAACATTTTATAGCAGGGGGCAACACATACGCGCGTCTTTTGCCAAATGCTCCTAGTTTAAAGAATAGGATAGCAGACTCCCTTCCGGGATTCCCTATGTTTAATGGTAACTTACTGGGACTTTAATAAGATATCTTCGACCAAATGAGTATATATGTTACTCACAAATGTTATAATATGTAAATATGTCTTGGAGTTATGGTCTTCTTCAAAGGAAGAAGAAGAAATAGAACGCATACCACTCGCATACATATCTGATTCGCTTCATTTGTAGTTTTTTTTTTTTTTTGGGGTTTTCATTAATTTAGCTAAGTCCTCTGCCCTCCATCTAGAGATTTCTCATTTTTCTTTTAAGTCATTTACACATATGTTCCAGACAATAATATTCGAGCACATGACAGTAATACACAAAATTGGTACAAACCAAATAAAACAGTATTAGAACTCTTTGAGCTCCAAGAATAAAAACAAACTTCATAATCATTGGTAGAGTGTCTTTCACAAACAGAGCCCCCAGCTCCCTATATATACAAAAAAATACCCGTCAAAACTTTATAGATGATAAACAGAGAATATGAGTGTAACATAAAATTTAAAAAACTTGAAATCTATTGAAAATTAGGCATAAAACTAACCAAAATTAATGTAAGCACTTGTACGACAATAAGAGATGCAAAAGTCGCATTCTTAAGACACCATGGAAATAAAAGTGGACGTTAGGGAGAATCCTTGGTGTTGAAACTTATAGAGATTACGACAGTCTTCTTAGTGATGTGAATTCAACTGTAACATGAAACAAAAATATATTACCATCATGTCAAAGCCATTCGAATTCATTACTGAAGCTGTTTAAGAAAGCTCTAGGAATCGACAATGCAAAAAAATAAATAACTCAAGAAGTCCATAACCTTTTATGGTTGCTTGACATTCTTGCATAGAAGCAAGCGGTTGAGGAGTTTGAATTGATGGCGCTAACCAAAAATTGCTGGCAAACTTGTACAGGAAACTCTACCGGAAGAAAAAAGCTCGCCAACAGCATTATAATGCGATTGTTTGTTGGTATAGAAAATGGGGAAATTCTTAGGGCGAAGAAAACCCGACAGCTATTATTATGAAAGCTCACCAACTCTCGTTTCAGCCACTGGCAGATGACTACTATTTCTTACGAAAACCTAAATCATTTGATCAAAAAGTGCGCCAATAGATCAACGGAGGATTTTGATAAAATCCTGCAAAGCCGAAAAATAAACAAAATAATAATAATTTACGGCTAAGATGAGCAAGTAAAAAATTACCCGAGCTGTTGTATTCGTAGAAAAATAACACCAACCAACCAAACTTTTCTGCAAAACAAAAGACAACCACATATAATACGAAGCATCGTAAGAACCAAAACCCTAAACCCTAAAAAAAAATATAATGAAAATATCAAGCCATTTTAGGAGTAAAACAGAAGCACCTGTACAAATAAAGAATCCTGCAAAAATAAAGAGATGCGAAATTTCCATACTTGTCAATAAATCCTGAAAAAATAAAGAATTTTACGTTTAAAAAATAATGATGACGAAGTCCAAGCGAGAAAAAAGATTACTCAACTGTATATTCGAAATAGAGGAGTAATGCCTTTCAACCATATTTTTCCCTTATATCTGCAAAACAAAAGACAACAACCAGTAATCAGAGGAAGCATCAATAAAATCAAAACCCTAAAAAAATCAAATACAAAATCAAGCCAGAGCGGAGCACATCGTCGTGTAAATGATGCTTAACTTGTTCTCTTATATGGAGGGAGATAAAATAATTTTCGGAATTAATGTTATATATATCAACAAAACCTAAAAATATTATTTTGTCATTTATATTAATTTTCGGTTTTTGGTAATATTTTTAGACAACTATTCAGAATTCTAATTAAAGTTAATACTGTAATATATCTTTCCTTTCAATTCTGGGATATCTTAAGAATAATAACATTTGATGTTTATTTTTATATCTGTATTCTTTAAATAGCGAAACTACTTGAATCATTTACCCATCTATATTATAAGGGACAATGGTGTTCTTCCATATAGACGGTCATCTACATTTCAGACACATAAAGGACGTTTCAGATTGAGTCATATGTTTTGGTTTTTCGATTTACATTTTTAGCATATAAAAAAGGGTTGAGATTGAGACAACTGATTTAAGATTTTCAATCTACATTTCCAAGGGTCCGGATTGAGGCACATATTTCAATCTCCACTTCACCCTCCCAGTGTCATTTATTTGGAGTTAAACTCCCTCTTAATTCATGCTTCAAAAAATAAAATTTGATTATTTTCTTTCATCTTCTTCGTCGTCTTTTTTCTTTCATCAATTTTTTTTTAAAAGATCTTCTTATGCCCGTAATATTTCCATTTCTCCAATGTGTAAAATATTTCTCCCAATCCAAAGAAGATCTTTTTATCATCCACTGCATATTGGAAAGACAGTTAGTTATTATATTTGTTCTCTTATAGTTTGTACTTTTTTATAGTTTATTAATTTTCATCAAAATTTTTTTTCATCTAATTGGTGTTTTTAAATCGATTATTGAGAAATGTTTGATTTTTTTATTTTATTTTGTGGTTTTGGGTAAAGATTAGATTAGCGCTCATTAGATTCATCAAATGGTTTTAAAGCGCGTAGAGTCTGCACTTTCAACTTAATGTTTGTATTTCTCTCTGCTTCTCAATTAGAATTTCATTTTTTAAATTTGTGGTGAATATTTTTATTTTTCCCAGTTAATTTTATTTTAGATTATTAAGTTTTGTTTGAATTTGATTTTGTACATCCCACTTCCTCTTCACAAGAATTATAAAGGTTGATTATTTTTCAAGTTCTATATTTTATTCTTAATCCTGTAAATTTACTTTTTTCGTATGATTTCCATGTCTCACTTGAAGTGTTAATACGTGAGCACTACCAGTTGAATTAGCTTTTGTTCATCGTACTTCTTTTTGTGTATAGCAATCTTGGTGGCTTTATCTAACCCTAATTTTTTCACTTTCTGTAGACCTCGAATATGGGTAAATATGGAAGTTGAATCTAAGAACCAAATACCGAAAAATAGACATTTTCTTTATCCAACTGCACAAATTATTTTAAGGTATTATATTGTAATGTAAATAATTATAGAGGAGATCCATTCATCGATTAGGTTCTTTGATTTTCTTAATTTTATTTAACAAAAATGACGTTTCAAACATTTATAAATTAGTCTTTGTTGTCCTTCGTTTACTTTGGCACTCTTGGTTTTACAATCTTTGGTCCATTTTTGTTCTATTGGTAAGTTGGAGTTTTTTGGCTATTTTGTTGTTGTTGTTGTTGTTGTATTTGTTGTTCTGGTATGTATGTGATGATTTTAGTGCTTTTCTTACTTGAGTTAGATCTGTTAGCAATGTAATTAATTTTTGAATTTTAGGATAGTTTATAAAATATTTTAAAATCCTTCCTTTGCATTTAGCTGTATTATCATTTCAATTTTTCAAATTTGCAGGTCCATGGAAACTTTTTCGGAAATGAAATACCACCTAAAGTAAGGGAGAAGGGAAAAGTTGGTTTTCTCTGCACGAGGTAAATATCAATATTTGATTAAATACATTGAGGTTTGGTAAAAATCTTTTCATTACATATTTCTGATGAATTTAGCACTTGCTAGAGTCCATTGTAGCAATGTTTACGAAGTATAATATAGGATATCGTTATTAATAACTTTAGGGGTTTGCGCAAGGTAAGATTCGTTTGCCATATATATATTTAAGGTCGGTGAAAGGTTTATTCACGTTTATGTACTGTTGGTCTCACTTTGAAGCTACTTTTGGACCCTAATACCAATTGAGCTTGCATAAAGTATAAAAGTTGAGTATTTTTTCCAGGGACCTACTATATGTTCAGTTCGTACAATTCTCAATAAGTTTTAAACTCAGTTTTGTATAACACCACAGAGGTTGGAGCAAATTTAAATTATCAATTATGTGAATGCTTTGACAGAAGGTCTACAGATGTTGACAGGAACAAGGAGATTGTAGAATTGTAAGTTTTGTCATATCATTTGACTCTTTTAACTCTTTATGCATGTACTTCGAAATAAGATATTTTGTTATTAGAGGTCCAACACACAACACATTGGTTCTTGCAACGGTGTCTATATTTCAGTTTTTACAGGATAATTGAAAATCAGAGTTTGTGTTATTAGTGTGTTACCTGGTAATTATACCGATATCGGTCTGTGAAATCTGTTTGTTGGGAATTCGCTGAACAAGGAAAAGCTAAAAAATATTTTTTGTAAAATATGGTACTGTCCAATAGCAACATAGATTATGAATTGGGATTGTGGTGTCGAATGTCGGTTGGTTCAATAAAAATTCAATTTTCTTATGGAATAAAATCAGTAATCAGTTGCTTGATGATTTATGAAAACAAATAGTTGGTGGCATGTGTCGTGTTAATTAATGAGACTAAAACTAAATTTTACACCTCTTTCCAATATCGTACTTAGTTCCCTGCCCTTTTTCTATTCTCAAGTGCTTATGATTCAATCGGGATAAGATTATGTTGAGTTAGTGTGTCATTTTCTTATAGATTAGTCGTTTGAAATCAATTATGTTGAGTAATTTATTTTGATATTGTAACAAATTAGAAAGCCTGTACGATAGCCATAAAGAAGTTCCTTAGGCACAATCTTTCCTTATAAAAGTTAATTTGTAACACTATTTCATAATGAATATGGATATTACAACTAGAGAAAGTTTGAAACACCAACAACACTACCATCTTATATTAAAAATTACTTTCTCTTGCATTTGGTCGCTGCAGCAGTCTCACTTCAAGCTACTCTTTTAAATAAGCTATTAAATTTCTTGTCTTTTTAATATATAATGCGGAACTGATATTTTTCCTAAATTATACAGGTGAACTATTGGAACTCATGCTTTTGCAAATACTTTTTTCCATTTGATCGTTGGCATATTGATCTCGATGAAAGATTTTCCTAACAACAATCCACTTATACAGATATGGGCAATCATTCTCGGTATGGAATGGGCTATCTTAAATACTTGGTTAGACATAGGTTAAATTTGGCCTCCTGTAGTCATCAAGCATTAATGTTCCTTTCAAGGTTATGTACAAAATGGTGTGCATACATGTATTCTCTTTGATTTCTATAGTAAGTTGGATGTTAATCCTATATTTTTGTATGCATAGGCAAAATTGAAAAAGTGTGTATGGAACTGCGACATGTTGGATTTTGGGAACATGAACACCAAAGATATGCATCATCTCTTATATTCTTTTTCTCTCTTTATACAATTTTTAGAACTTAAATCCAAAGTTTCAAAGAACTTTGTAAAGGTATTGGAATAATATGGGGTAATATTCATGTAAAAGTTGTTGTCGTTCAATTTTAATGTTTCCATATTTTACAAATATTTACGTAAAATTCCACAATTCTGCTATTTATTAGAGAGATTTACATATTTTTGGTTAATTATTAGTCTAAAATTATGCATTCAAAACAAATTTAAGTATGACTCAACCAAAAAAAAAAGATCAAATTTAAGTCAATATAGGTGATTGTTTATTAGAGATCATCATCATAATAGCGTCTTGAGCAGCGTGTCTAGCGTCCGTATGTAAAAAAGTAAATTCTAATAACACTAGGAAAAAGTGACACAATGTAATACCACTGGAGTTAGATTTAACATGACATATGTCGAAATACGATAAGAAATAATTATTCGGCAACACCGAGAACAAATTAAATCTCGTGCCGTCACGGCACGGGTCATATCCTAGTAATATATATTGAGCATATCTTGCAAGATTTTTTTTTTTATGAAAGGAAATAACAGTGAGAAAAATATTTTGAAACCCGTTCATGTTTTCAATTGCACTCTTATTCTAAATTTTTTATTCTCCGGTTCTCAAAATTTGTTTAATATTATCTATTCACGTTTTTTTACTAATGATATTGTTTTTCGATTATCATGTAGGATTGACAATCATTTTTCATGATAAAACAAAAGCATCATTTTTCAATCTATTGTATGTGTAAGTATCCATAACTCTTTGTATTCTGGTTTTAAATTTTAATCATCATTTTCCCATACCATCTGAAAGTGTAATTGTAAGTATTTTGTTTTACCCGTAGTTTGGAGTTGTAATTAGGCGGATTTTATTACAAAAAATGTAAATGGACGTTGGACATTGGACTTTTTTTTTAATTCATATGATTGATCTAATTTTATGATGATATCATGATGAACATTGCATATTTAATTTTATCATGCTGATTTATTTATTTTTTTTGGTAATGTTGAAGTTGTTTATACTTTTGTTTTGTTATGTTTCCAAAATTAATAAGATTTAGTAATTTTAGGAAATTATTTTCTAAAATGTGATTGGCCAAATAATATTTCGTGGGATCAAAAGATTCTCTTGAAATTCTATTGGATGAAATTTAGAATGGTGGGGTCAGAATCAACCAGAAGCTTCGGTTAACCACGTCACTCGAAAAAACTCTGATTTTATATAAAGAATACGCACAAATCCAAAAATATTCTCAAATATCTCCTGTTCGTCCATATATGTTATATGGACAACACACTTTTTTCAGCTTAGGGTGTGGAGCAAGGGGATTTACTTGGTCCACTCCTATTTGATTTGCGTTGCATCCATTGGTCAAGAAGATAACAGAAAGGTGTGTCTTGAATTTAAAGGCATGGTATCTAAACGATGATACAATTATTGGTGATTCATTGATGGTGGTCAATGCCTTCCATATCATTTAACTGGAGGGTGCAGCTTTGGGCTTACATCTTAAATATGTATCCAAGACGGAGATATTTTGGCAAGCGGTAGACGTTCCAAGCTTGGAGGCAGGGGTTTTTCCTTCCACCATTAGCATGCTGTCTTCTGGTGTGAAATTATTAGTGGTACAGTCATCTTGGACTCCCGGCCCTATCCTGCATCGACATGGTTATTAGTAGAGTGCATATATAAGACTATTGTTTCTGCTTCTTAAGAATTGTACAGGTGTATCGAGACTCTGCTCCACTATGAGAACTACCAAACATATTTATTTAGATGAAGCTCAGGTGATATTTGATAACAATTCGTATCGATTTTGAGACAGATCATTACTGATGATGGTCCAGGGTTTGTGCTGCTTCAAAAAAGGCTATCTACTCTCCAAATCAAACATGGGGGGGGAATTTATACTATGGGGATACTAAGCAATCTGTAAGACTCCATTTTGAAGCATTCAATATCAATTAGGTTCAAGCCATGGTAGTCAATATCGATTGTATCAGTCGATATTATTATAGGTTTTTATCGTATCGGAAAAAATCTGTACGATATCTAAAATATCGGTAATACAAGGATTAAACGATAAAAATGCCTATATAGGACGTTACAAACCGATATATCGAGTTCACCGGTACACTAATAATATCGGCAAAGGTAATTTGGTAGATTAAATTATTTAGATATAAAAATTTGTCAACAGAACTCTTTCTCCTAGTCATATTCCCTTTATAGCTTTGAAAACTCAATCAGATTCAATAAAGAAATTTACAACTATTTTTAATGATGGTGGAATTTAATTGAATTTGTATTGTGAAGCTTTTAATCTTTAGTAATATAGTCAATATCGGTTGTATCGGCCGATATTATAGGGTTGTATCGTATACCGGAAAAAAATTGTATGATATCTAAAAATATCGGCGAACACATGGATTAAGCGATAAAAACGCCTGTATTGGCCAGTACAAACCGATATGTCGGGTTTACCGGTACACTAATAATATCGTCAAAGGTAATTTGGTTGAGTAAATTATGTAGATATGAAAATTTGTAGACAAAACTCTCTCTTCTAATCATATTCTTCCTCTATAGCCTTGAAAAATCAATCGGATTCAGTAAAGAAATTTACAAATATTTCATTTTTTTTAATGATGGTGGAATGTAATTGAATTTGTATTGTGAAGCTTTTGATCTTGAGAATTAATGCATCATATGGAATCAAAAATTTTCGATTGCAACATTTATAAATATTTAAAATTCTAGGTCTTAATGATGTACCCCGATAAAAACTGATATAATACTTTGTATAGGTGTATCGGACCTGGCCGATATGATATCGATACACGATATTAACTACTCTGGTTCAAGCTTCGAGCATGCTATAGGTCTCTACAATCGAGGATGTGGCGCCGACTCCTTACTATGCATTGATGACATTGCCCCTCATTCCATGACCTCTTCGGCAATTAAATACTCTGATGCAGTGCAGAAAGATGTGCACATACATTTCGATATGTCTGAGAGTTACATGGTTTTTTGGTAGTGCAACAAAACCAAGCATGCGCAGGACTATTTGTTGGCCATTCCTATTGTTGGGCTTAACCAGAAAATTGGGCTTAGGAAATTCAGTGCAGTTCTCCGATGCAGAAGAAGGTATTTGCCATTCTTGTGATAGAGATAAATATTTTTGGTGACCATGCTCTGCATTGTTCTCATACGGTTGGCCTTAAGTTCAGACATGACCTTGGTCGAGACACTATTACTAATACATGATTTCGAGCCCGTGTGCCAGCAAGGAAATATGTGGCTTTGGGTTTCCTTTCCAATGATGGTTCTACTTCGAGACCTGCAAATATCCTAGTTTACAATTGGGATAATTGATATAACGTGTATTTGGATGTAACCGGTGTATCCCCTTTTACAGGGGGAAGAGTCCATGCTTTCGACCCGCCAAGCTATTAATAACGTTTTTGCTCGAAAACAAATTAAAAATCTTAGAGAAGTGCGAGGTTCAGGGTTTTGGCTTTGGCAAGTTTGCCATTACTACCTTGGGTGAGCTTGGTAGTTGATAGGTGTAGAATACACCGTATTTAATATCTAGTATTTATGCTTTCTTTGCGAGTTTTCGTGTGAATTATGTATCTTATTTTTGCTTTTGAGTTATTTAGGTGTTTTGGAGTCATTGGGGCAAAAGGAAGTGGAACTCGCTCAAATCCAAGATTTCTTCTCATCATCTTGAAGAGCACGAAAAGACAAAGCCAATGGCGAAAGAACGGAGTCATTCGGAGCTCGTATGAAGAAGTTATGGGCAAAAGAAGAACTCGGAATGCCTGAGGATAAGGGCAACTCTCTGGAGGAGTACTAAATAGAGCCGGCTGTGGTTAAGGGGTTGCCGGGCGGGTGGCCCGTATCCAAGAAATGGGTGCTGATATCAGTTTGAGGGTATGAGACCTCATCTTGGTGAGTTGATTCAAAAACGTAAGAAGTTTCTTCTCTTACAACACGCAGACCAAGAGTCGTGCAATAACAAAGTGAAACGGAGAAACACCGGAAAGGATTAAAAGAGAAATTGATTGTTCATGATCGATTGATGTTGGGTTTCACTAGATTTGAAGTTCCAGTGAATTATTAAGAAGATTTGGATTGAAGATCGGTGACAAGAGGGAAGTTAGAATGGAGCTTGCTTGTTTGATGAATGGTGGTTTGAGCACTACGCTATTGGAAGGTGGTGGTGAATTGGTTCGAATCGTGTAGGGTGTGAATCAGATTTGTACTTAGCGAGAAAAGAAATTGAGCAATGGGTGTGAACCAAACAAGTCCTGGTGTTGTTGGTAATTTGAGTTGAGTTTCCAAATGCAAGAACACAGGAGGAAAATGAACCTTGTTGCCTTTGATCCTGGATGAATGATGTGATTGAATGTATGTTTGAGAACAATGGGTGTTTGTTTGTATCTCAAATGTGCAGGGAAGGAGCTGTGAAAGGTACTAAATTCTGCAGAGTTCTATCCAGCTCCACATTGCAGGTCGCATACAGAGTGCTCGACTAAATGCTTGAATGACTGGCCAGTTTTGTGCAGCTCTTATTGCTCACTGAACCAAGCTGCACTATGGGTCTGGAAGGAGGGTTTCGGTTAGAGTTTTGGTACGGATAGGCCAGCCGCTCGAGAAAGCCAGGAGTCGAGAAGTGGCTTGCTGCCATTGATGGCACTGGAAGTAATGAAGCTGCAATCGATGAGATGGTCGTTTGTCATTGGAGAGTCTCATGAGGTGCAAATGGGAATGTATTGAGTTGAGGGCCTGGATTAGAGAAGATGATGCTACACCCGTTGGAAAGAGCAGTAATCGGTGTTGCTCACTAATGTTGGGCCATAGGTAGTGGTGTTGAACGAATAGAGATGGAGAAGTTGAACGAGAGAGGCGGTGAAGCACGAGGACCGAGGAGTTCGGGAATGGTGGCATCTTGAAGCGGTGATGTAGTGGGTGCAAGAGCATGGACCTATGGATGTAGCAGGAATGATTTGAAATTGGAAGGCGGTGATTGTGCTAATTTGAGGTTGCGCCTTTCTTGTGAGTTGGGAGAGCAACAAAGCGGCAGTGAGAAGAAGGTTGGATTAGTGTTGGTTGAATGGCAGTGGTGATAGCCGGGTGCTCAAGATGGTGCTTTGCAATTGGAGCTCGATACCGATGGTGTTCTTTGGTGATCGAGACGGGGAAGTTGGTCTTGAGTTACGGTGAGAAGCCAACCGAGTTAGAAAAGGAAGAACGATAATCTTGGTAGTGAGCAAAGTCAGCTGAGACTCGAGTATTGGAGCTGAAGGTAATGAGGAATTGGCTGGTTTGAGAATGGCTAGAATATCTTTGAAGCGGGAGATTGAGTGGTCTTTGGCCGTTCGAAGGGAAAGCAATCAACCGAGCCGGGAGGTACTTGGACCGGATTTGATTAGCGCTGTTGGTTGTGCGGGTGACGAGTTGGAGGAATGCAAGGAGTCATAGGCCGAGAGTGGTGCAAGCTGGGTTTGCTCGGTGGTTGCATCCGAGGTAGCCGTGTTACAGGAGGTCACCTGGGGATAAATGGTCATGGTGTTCAGTGAAATTACAGGAACATAAGTGGAGTTATTTGGCGGATTCTCGCTACTCGTGATGAATTGTTGGTTAGTCGGGGAAAGGCAATGGAGAATGAAGTGCTGAGTAGGTGAATGATATAATGGGAGTTTATGGCCCGAGCGGGAAATAGAGTTGGCTGTAACTCCGAAACACAACCAAGAATGTCGCGAAATAGTGCGAAACGGAGAAAATGGCGCACCGGTAAGCATAGTTCCTGGCCGGATTTCCAGAGGTTAAAGTGTCGATCGCAATACTTGATGAATCGCGAGGGGGTATGAGTCGGATGCAAGAGTTGACGGCCGGGACATATGTGCTACGAGTCGCGCTTTTGGGTGTGTTTTCATGAAGAAATGAGGAATTGGTTTAGATGGTATTTTGTGATTGTTTGAATTGCAGAGATATGGAGATGAGCTGGGGAGTGTGCACTCGCTGGTGACAGTTTCTGATGACAAAAGCGGCGAGAGATGATTTTCCGATCAGTAGGATTCCGGCGACCGGTGACCGGATTCCGGCGATGACGTCAGCAATCCGGCGACCACTTTTCGGACCCAAAATTCCAGAGACATATTTTTCACTCCTGGGCTTGGTGGACCAACTTAGAGACGGGTTTTGAGAAGAATCAACCTAATTTTGGGAAAGTATCCTTATGGGGAGAAAAGCATATAAATAGAACTTTTTCTCTAAACCTAGATATATCTCCATTAGGGAGACTTCTACTTGTTGTCTAGGGTTTCACATGATAGGTTCTTCTAAACTTTCTATGATGATTTCCAAAAACACAAGTAACTAAGTTTTTATTATTGGTTGAAGATGTAGTTGGATATTGCAACCAAGTTATGATTTTTATGAATTAGTTTTCTCTCAATATTATCGTTTGATTTCTACGGGTTACAATAATTGCATGATTGATGGATTGCAATATGATTAAATGTTTGTTTAGTTAAGTCTAGAATTGATTGAACTCACATCCATATCTATAGCTATTTTAGGGTTTTCATCGAGCGATAACCTTGAATATGAGTAGCATGATATGATGCTAGGTTGTAGTGATACATCCTTGTATTCATATGTAGAAATTGACCTTTGTTCGAATTGTTTGCGCAATGTATTTCAATTGCATTGATTAGCCTATTTCTGGAACTTAATGCTCCTAGGAATTGAACTTGATTAGCGCAAGGCGTTAGGTTATTCTTTAGGTAGAATTCACATACGCAGCCCTAATGTGTGTGTTGATAACTTTGGAAATTTCGGAGTACTCTTGCAATAAGGTATTCTATGGCTTTTGATGATAGCGAGATTAAATACGAATTCTATTCATACATTCATAAACTTGTTTGCAATTGAAGATGAAACCTTTACCCAATATTTTCCCATCCTTGATTTGCGTACTTTATTTGCTTTTTGTTTATTTTTATTTACACAATCAGAAAATCCTCTGTTTTATATAGGAAACCATAACAATTTGACAACCTAGACCTCTCTGTGGGATCGATCCTTTCTTGCCCTTGCTATATTTATATTTTGAGTAGTAAGAAAGTGTAATTATATTTGTGTCGCTTACGACAGCGATCAAATTTTGGCGCCGTTGCCGGGGAGGCAGCGGTTGTTAATTGTTTTTGGTTTCTTATTTTTGTATTTAGTTTTTGTTTTATTTTTATTTTTTTTTATTTTCTGGGTTTTAACCTTGGTTTGAGAATCTTATTTCAGGTGCTTATTTCTATGGAAGGAGCATATTGGAGCAATCAATACGGGTTTCAACCTCAACAATATGATAACTACCAATTCCATGGGTATAATCAAAACCAATTCATTGGTTACGACCAATATTCCATGGAACCTTGTGGTTTTCCTCAACAACCTTATGGTGAGTATGTGTGAACAACAACAAGGATGGGAGGATTCTTATGCTCTTGAACAAAAAGTCTCTAATTTTATAGATAAAGTTTCCACCTTTTACAAGAGGAATTTCAAAAAGCTAAAGAGACTACAAACGAGCAACTCCAAGAACTTCGTGAAGGTATGACTATCTTGCGAAGAGACATTGATCAATATAAGGAAGATATGGATAATTCTAATGTGCATATGGTTTGTGATGAATATTTGATTGATGCTAATGTTGAAAAAGGCGAATCCTTGGGAACTTTTGTGGATAATTGTGTAGTTAACTCAACTCTTGATCGTAATAATGATCATTCACCTATTCAAAAGGATGAGTTAGAGATAAACAACACTAAATTCAGCGAGGAACAATCTTATGATGACTATGATAGTGACGGTGATTATGATACATTGCTTGAAACAACTCATGGTGACATCTCCGAGGAGTCTTTTTGGGATCAAGATGAAGACGAAGAGGAATATGTCGACACTTGTGTAGATTACTCGAGCATTGATCTTAATAATGATCAAGAGCCTATTCAAAGGGTGGAGCTTGAGGATGATGCATTTTCAACGTGTTCTAAAGAAGTTTCTTATGATAAAATTTGGATCCGCAAAAGAGTATGTGCCTTACAACAAAAAGGAGGAATATGTTGAGAATGAGACCGGTTTGACCAATATTATGGAAGACCCAATTGAGCTTGCAAAGGATTGTAATGATGATGTTTATGTCGATACTTTGGTTAAGGCAGAAACGGACGAAGAATGGTTGCAAGGTTTAATAGAGGACCATGATATACAAGAGGTGAATAATTCACTTGAGTTTTTCAAGGATGAAGAGGATTCCGTGATACAAGAGATTGTGAAAGGTTTATCTAACCCTTTGCCTATTGTTTCTTCTCCTTTACCTCTTATTGGTTTGAATTTATGTGCTTCGAGAACATTATTGACTGACTTTGTTTCTCGTTTTCCGCCATTAGAGATACTTGATTCTTATACTATGCAGGTTATGGAACCGAAAACCGTGGAAGTACCCGACTCCTATATTCTTTATACACTTCCAAGTGTGGACAAGAATAAGTGTGGGGAAGCTTTTATCGGTTCATAGATTCACTTTGCTTTATTGTACTAATATTTGTGTGAAGCTAGTGTTTGCAAAACAGGTTCTATGGACGGATCCCCAACTTTTCCGATTATTGGTGTATGGGGAATGAATCTTGCGAGGATAAAGTCGGGGCCGACGACTTTAAAACAAGCGCTTAGTGGGAGGCAACCCACCGGTTTTGTATCTCTTATCCTTTTGCTTTTTATTTTTGTTTCGTTTATTTATTTTTTACTGTTTTTATATCATATTTGCAACCCTATGTTTAAGTTCATTGAGTCCGTAATCTATCTTAGAAGAGAATTATGACGAATACCTTTTCGTCAGAAAATTTCAGACTGCGCGTAGTTCAGTCCAGAGACCATAACTGTCAGACCGTTTATCAAAACACTGTGAAATTTTGACACTGTGTAGAAAACACGTAGATGAACAACTTTTGTGAAATGGAGTTTTTCCAAATTCCTTACCAATTTGCACAGTTTTTGCGTTTTATCTGCTGTTACGTCAGAATTCAGAACTTTCGGTTTTACACATTGAGGACAATGTGAAGTTTAAGTGTGGGGGAGCATTTATATGTTTGTTTAGTTTGTTTTTGACACCATTAGTGGATGGAACCATTTTGAATGCAGGAGTTGAGGAACCAATTAACTAAAAGGGAAGAATATAACTCAGAAATCACAAATTATATGATAGTTGTTACCATATCGCATTCTATTTTTATTTTTTCCATATTTATCTATTGTTCTCTAAGTGCTTTGGTGGGTCACTAAAAATCGACGTGTTATTACTGCTAGGATGAAATAGAGTGGTTGAGTTACATGAAAAAAAAAAAAAAAAAAAATGAAAAAAATATTTGAAAAAAAAAAAAAAAAAAAGACCGATCAATTAGACCAAAACGGAATAAAAAGACACTTGGGAATAGCAGTATGTGTGAAACGTAGTCCCTGTCTCCGTCGCCTAAACAAGCGTGGAATGCAGGATCCAAGGCAACTATCATGTACTTGCTGACAAGAAGCATGCGCTTGGATCCAAAAGATCTAATCATGCCGTCTAAAAAAAGAGAATTTGGATCCAGTTTGATCCAATCATAAAAAAAATAATAATATATTATTGTGTTGAATAAAGTCACTTTTGGTTCCCTTGTATATGCCAATTGATTTGATGTAGCATTCAAAGACGAAGTAGCTCAATCAATAGGATTAGGTTCATCTTAAGCGATGACCTTGACAGACAGATATGGGAAACATCGAACACTTGTGAATATTCGCCAACATCTACATCTTTATCCATCTTCTTTATCTTTTCATTGTGATTGTGGTTTGTTAGTTTCCGAGTATTGTGGCTTGTTCGACTATCTAATTAGAGTTTATTTACTAATAATTGAATTGAATTTGCAAGGTACCTCCTCCTGTAGTCATTTTGGATTCGTTCATTGATTTGTCACGAATAGACGGAGTTTGAAATATAGGTTTTGTAGGTATATCTCTAGTAAACCTTCACGAGACTATAACTCGTCCACTAGGGACACCTAGGGGTTTAAAGGCTTGTTATTTACGCTAAAAGTGACCGTAGCCTCGACGACACGAAGTTGTTGTATTTTATTGTTTTGTTTGATTTGCTCGAGGACTAGCAAAGTCTAAGTGTGGGGGAATTTGATAGGTGTAGAATACACCGTATTTAATATCTAGTATTTATGCTTTCTTTGCGAGTTTTCGTGTGAATTATGTATCTTATTTTTGCTTTTGAGTTATTTAGGTGTTTTGGAGTCATTGGGGCAAAAGGAAGTGGAACTCGCTCAAATCCAAGATTTCTTCTCATCATCTTGAAGAGCACGAAAAGACAAAGCCAATGGCGAAAGAACGAGTCATTCGGAGCTCGTATGAAGAAGTTATGGGCAAAAGAAGAACTCGGAATGCCGAGGATAAGGGCAACTCTCTGGAGGAGTACTAAATAGAGCCACTTTGTGGTTAAGGGGTTGCCAAAGCGGTGGCCCGTATCCAAGAAATGGGTGCTGATATCAGTTTGAGGGTATGAGACCTCATCTTGGTCGAGTTCAGACAAAAACGTAAGAAGTTTCTTCTCTTACAACACAGACCAAGAGTCAGCAATAACAAAGAAACGGAGAAACACCGGAAAGGATTAAAAGAGAAATTGATTGTCTCGCGATCGATTGATGTTGGGTTTCACTAGATTTGAAGTTCCAAGAATTATTAAGAAGATTTGGATTGAAGATCGCGACAAGAGGGAAGTTAGAATGGAGCTTGCCATTTGATGAATGGTGGGCCGAAGCATACCTACGCTATCGGAAGGTGGTGGTGAATTGGTTCGAATCGTGTAGGGTGTGAATCGATTTGTACTTGGCGAGAAAAGAAATTGAGCAATGGGTGTGAACCAGCTTCAAGTCCTGGTGTTGTTGGTAATTTGAGTTGAGTTTCAGTGCAAGAACACAGGGAGGAAAATGAACCTCGTTGCCTTTGATCCTGGATGAATGATGTGATTGAATGTATGTTTGAGAACAATGGGTGTTTGTTTGTATCTCAAATGTGCAGTGGAAGGAGCTGTGAAAGGTACTAAATGCTTTGCAGAGTTCTATCCGGCTCCACATTGCAGTCGCATACGAGTGCTCGACTAAATGCTTGAATGATCGTGGGCCGCTTTGTGCAGCTCTTATTGCTCACCGAACCAAGCTGCACTATGGGTCTGGAAGGAGGGTTTCGGTTAGAGTTTTGGTACGGATAGGCTCTGCTCGAGAAAGCCGTGAGTCGAGAAGTGGCGCTGCTGCCATTGATGGCACTGGAAGTAATGAAGCCGCAATCGATGAGATGGTCTGCTGTCATTGGAGAGTCTGTGAGGTGCAAATGGGAATGTATTGAGTTGAGGGCCTGGATTAGAGAAGATGATGCTACACTACTGTTGGAAAGAGTCAGAATCGGTGTTGCTCACTAATGTTGGGCCATACGAAGTGGTGTTGAACGAATAGAGATGGAGAAGGCGAACGAGAGAGCGGTGAAAGCACGGGGACCGAGGAGTTCGGGGAATGGTGGCATCTTGAAGCAGTGATGTAGTGGCTGCAAGAGCATGGACCTATGGATGTAGCGAGAATGATTTGAAATTGCGAGCGAGGGCAGTGATTGTGCTAATTTGAGGTTGCAAACTTTGTAGCTGGAGAGCAACAGGTGCGGCAGCTGAGAAGAAGGTTGGATTAGTGTTGGTTGAATGGCAAAGTGGTGATAGCCGGAGTGCTCAAGATGGTCTGCAATTGGAGCTCGGATACCGATGGTGTTGCCTTGGTGATCGAGACAGGGAAGTTGGTCTTTGAGTTACGGTGAGAAGCCAACCGAGTTAGAAAAGGAAGAACAATAATGCCGGTAGTGAGCAAAGTCACCGAGACTCGAGTATTGAGCTGAAGGTAATGAGGAATTGGTTGGTTTGAGAATGGCTAGAATATCTTTGTAATGAGATTAGCCAGTCTTGGCCAGCCCTTGAAAGGAAGCAATGCAGATGGTGGGAGGTACTGACCGGATTTGATTGGCGTTGTTGGTTGTGCAGGTGACGAGTTGGAGGAATGCAAGGAGATGCAGGTGAGAGTGGTGCAAATTTGGTTTGCTCGGTGGTTGCATCTGAGGTAGCCAGTGTTGCAGGAGGTGCAAACTGGGGATAAATGGTCATGGTGTTTGTGAAATTACAGGGAACATAAGTCGGAGTTATTTGGCGGATTCTCAAGCTACTCGTGATGAATTGTTGGTTAGTCGGGGAAAGGCAATGGAGAATGAAGTGCTGAGTAGGTGAATGATATAATGGGAGTTTATGGCCCGAGCGAGGAAATAGAGTTGGCTCAGTAACTCCGCAAACACAACCAAGAATGTCGCAAATAGTGCGAAAGCTGAGTGAAAATGGCGCACCGGTAAGCATAGTTCCGTGAGCCGGATTTCAGAGGTTAAAGTGTCGATCGCAATACTTCGATGAATCGCGAGGGGGTATGAGTCGGATGCAAGAGTTGACGGCCGACATATGTGCTACGAGTCGCTTTTGGGTGTGTTTTCGCAAGAAATGAGGAATTGGTTTAGATGGTATTTTGTGATTGTTTGAATTGCGAGATATGGAGATGAGCTGGGAGTGTGCACTCGCTGGTGACAGTTTCCGATGACAAAAGCGGCCGAGAGATGATTTTCCGACTGTGGATTCCCGGCGACCAGTGACCGGGTTCCGGCGATGACGTCATTTTCGGACCCAAAATTCCAGAGACATATTTTTCACTCCCGGGCTTGGTGGACCAACTTAGAGACGGGTTTTGAGAAGAATCAACCTAATTTTGGGAAAGTATCCTTATGGGGAGAAAAGCATATAAATAGAACTTTTCTCTAAACCTAGATATATCTCCATTAGGGAGACTTCTACTTGTTGTCTAGGGTTTCACATGATAGGTTCTTCTAAACTTTCTATGATGATTTCCAAAAAACACAAGTAACTAAGTTTTTATTATTGGTTGAAGATGTAGTTGGATATTGCAACCAAGTTATGATTTTTATGAATTAGTTTTCTCTCAATATTATCGTTTGATTTCTACGGGTTACAATAATTGCATGATTGATGGATTGCAATATGATTGAATGTTTGTTTAGTTAAGTCTAGAATTGATTGAACTCACATCCATATCTATAGCTATTTTAGGGTTTTCATCGAAGCGATAACCTTGAATATGAGTAGCATGATATGATGCTAGGTTGTAGTGATACATCCTTGTATTCATATGTAGAAATTGACCTTTGTTCGAATTGTTTGCGCAATGTATTTCAATTGCATTGATTAGCCTATTTCTGGAACTTAATGCTCCTAGGAATTGAACTTGATTAGCGCAAGGCGTTAGGTTATTCTTTAGGTAGAATTCACATACGCAGCCCTAATGTGTGTGTTGATAACTTTGGAAATTTCGGAGTACTCTTGCAATAAGGTATTCTATGGCTTTTGATGATAGCGAGATTAAATACGAATTCTATTCATACATTCATAAACTTTTTTGCAATTGAAGATGAAACCTTTACCCAATATTTTCCCATCCTTGATTTGCGTACTTTATTTGCTTTTTGTTTATTTTTATTTACACAATCAGAAAATCCTCGGTGTTTTATATAGGAAACCATAACAATTTGACAACCTAGACCTCTCTGTGGGATCGATCCTTTCTTGCCCTTGCTATATTTATATTTTGAGTAGTAAGAAAGTGTAATTATATTTGTGTCGCTTACGACAGCGATCAAATTTTGGCGCCGTTGCCGGGGAGGCAGCGGTTGTTAATTGTTTTATTTTATTTTTCTTTCTTATTTTCTGGGTTTTAACCTTGGTTTGAGAATCTTATTTCAGGTGCTTATTTCTATGGAAGGAGCATATTGGAGCAATCAATACGGGTTTCAACCTCAACAATATGATAACTACCAATTCCATGGGTATAATCAAAACCAATTCATTGGTTACGACCAATATTCCATGGAACCTTGTGGTTTTCCTCAACAACCTTATGGTGAGTATGTGTGTGAACAACAACAAGGATGGGAGGATTCTTATGCTCTTGAACAAAAAGTCTCTAATTTTATAGATAAAGTTTCCACCTTTTTACAAGAGGAATTTCAAAAAGCTAAAGAGACTACAAACGAGCAACTCCAAGAACTTCGTGAAGGTATGACTATCTTGCGAAGAGACATTGATCAATATAAGGAATATATGGATAATTCTAATGTGCATATGGTTTGTGATGAATATTTGATTGATGCTAATGTTGAAAAAGGCGAATCCTTGGGCACTTTTGTGGATAATTGTGTAGTTAACTCAACTCTTGATCGTAATAATGATCATTCACCTATTCAAAAGGATGAGTTAGAGATAAACAACACTAAATTCAGCGAGGAACAATCTTATGATGACTATGATAGTGACGGTGATTATGATACATTGCTTGAAACAACTCATGGTGACATCTCCGAGGAGTCTTTATGGGATCAAGATGAAGACGAAGAGGAATATGTCGACACTTGTGTAGATTACTCGAGCATTGATCTTAATAATGATCAAGAGCCTATTCAAAGGGTGGAGCTTGAGGATGATGCATTTTCGAGTGTTCTAAAGAAGTTTCTTATGATAAAATTTGGATCCGCAAAAGAGTATGTGCCTTACAACAAAAAGGAGGAATATGTTGAGAATGAGACCGGTTTGACCAATATTATGGAAGACCCAATTGAGCTTGCAAAGGATTGTAATGATGATGTTTATGTCGATACTTTGGTTAAGGCGAAACGGACGAAGAATGGTTGCAAGGTTTAATAGAGGACCATGATATACAAGAGGTGAATAATTCACTTGAGTTTTTCAAGGATGAAGAGGATTCCGTGATACAAGAGATTGTGAAAGGTTTATCTAACCCTTTGCCTATTGTTTCTTCTCCTTTACCTCTTATTGGTTTGAATTTATGTGCTTCGAGAACATTATTGACTGACTTTGTTTCTCGTTTTCCGCCATTAGAGATACTTGATTCTTATACTATGCAGGTTATGGAACCAGAAACCGTGGAAGTACACGACTCCTATATTCTTTATACACTTCCAAGTGTGGACAAGAATAAGTGTGGGGGAAGCTTTTATCGGTTCATAGCTTCACTTTTGCTTTATTGTACTAATATTTGTGTGAAGCTAGTGTTTGCAAAACAGGTTCTATGGACGGATCCCCAACTTTTCCGATTATTGGTGTATGGGGAATGAATCTTGCGAGGATAAAGTCGGGCCGACGACTTTAAAACAAGCGCTTAGTGGGAGGCAACCCACCGGTTTTGTATCTCTTATCCTTTTGCTTTTTATTTTTGTTTCGTTTATTTATTTTTTTACTGTTTTTATATCATATTTGCAACCCTATGTTTAAGTTCATTGAGTCCGTAATCTATCTTAGAAGAGAATTATGACGAATACCTTTTCGTCAGAAAATTTCAGACTGCGCGTAGTTCAGTCCAGAGACCATAACTGTCAGACCGTTTATCAAAACACTGTGAAATTTTGACACTGTGTAGAAAACACGTAGATGAACAACTTTTGTGAAATGGAGTTTTTCCAAATTCCTTACCAATTTGCACAGTTTTTGCGTTTTATCTGCTGTTACGTCAGAATTCAGAACTTTCGGTTTTACACATTGAGGACAATATGAAGTTTAAGTGTGGGGGAGCATTTATATGTTTGTTTAGTTTGTTTTTGACACCATTAGTGGATGGAACCATTTTGAATGCAGGAGTTGAGGAACCAATTAACTAAAAGGGAAGAATATAACTCAGAAATCACAAATTATATGATAGTTGTTACCATATCTCGGAATATCACCATATCGCATTCTATTTTTATTTTTTTCCATATTTATCTATTGTTCTCTAAGTGCTTTGGTGGGTCACTAAAAATCGACGTGTTATTACTGCTAGGATGAAATAGAGTGGTTGAGTTACATGAAAAAAAAAAAAAAAAAAAAAAAAAATGAAAAAAAAATTTAAAAAAAAAAAAAAAAAAAAAAAGACCGATCAATTAGACCAAAACGGAATAAAAAGACACTTGGGAATAGCAGTATGTGTGAAACGTAGTCCCTGTCTCCGTCGCCTAAACAAGCGTGGAATGCAGGATCCAAGGCAACTATCATTTACTTGTCGACAAGAAGCATGCGCTTGGATCCAAAAGATCTAATCATGCCGTCTAAAAAAGAGAATTTGGATCCATTTGATCCAATCATATAAAAAAAAAATATATTATTGTGTTGAATAAAGTCACTTTTGGTTCCCTTGTATATGCCAATTGATTTGATGTAGCATTCAGCACGAAGTAGCTCAATCCAATAGGATTAGGTTCATCTTAGCGGTGACCTTCAGTTGAGATATGGGAAACATCGAACACTTGTGAATATTCGCCAACATCTACATCTTTATCCATCTTCTTTATCTTTTCATTGTGATTGTGGTTTGTTAGTTTCCGAGTATTGTGGCTTGTTCGACTATCTAATTAGAGTTTATTTACTAATAATTGAATTGAATTTGCAAGGTACCTCCTCCTGTAGTCATTTTGGATTCGTTCATTGATTTGTCACGAATAGACGGAGTTTGAAATATAGGTTTTGTAGGTATATCTCTAGTAAACCTTCACGAGACTATAACTCGTCCACTAGGGACACCTAGGGGTTTAAAGGCTTGTTATTTACGCTAAAAGTGACCGTAGCCTCGACGACACGGAGTTGTTGTATTTTATTGTTTTGTTTGATTTGCTCGAGGACTAGCAAAGTCTAAGTGTGGGGGAATTTGATAGGTGTAGAATACACCGTATTTAATATCTAGTATTTATGCTTTCTTTGCGAGTTTTCGTGTGAATTATGTATCTTATTTTTGCTTTTGAGTTATTTAGGTGTTTTGGAGTCATTGGGGAAAAAGGAAGTGGAACTCGCTCAAATCCAAGATTTCTTCTCATCATCTTGAAGAGCACGAAAAGACAAAGCCAATGGCGAAAGAACGGAGTCATTCGGAGCTCGTATGAAGAAGTTATGGGCAAAAGAAGAACTCGGAATGCGAGGATAAGGGCAACTCTGGGAGGAGTACTAAATAGAGCCAGTGTGGTTAAGGGTTGCCAAAGGGTGGCCCGTATCCAAGAAATGGGTGCTGATATCAGTTTGAGGGTATGAGACCTCATCTTGGTCGAGTTCAGATTCAAAAACGTAAGAAGTTTCTTCTCTTACAACACAGACCAAGAGCTGTGCAATAACAAGGAAACGGAGAAACACCGGAAAGGATTAAAAGAGAAATTGATTGTCCTGCGATCGATTGATGTTGGGTTTCACTAGATTTGAAGTTCCAGTGAATTATTAAGAAGATTTGGATTGAAGATCGGTGACAAGAGGGAAGTTAGAATGGAGCTTGTTGTTTGATGAATGGTGGGTGAAAGGTTACCACGCTATTGGAAGGTGGTGGTGAATTGGTTCGAATCTGTAGGGTTTGAATCGATTTGTACTTGCGAGAAAAGAAATTGAGCAATGGGTGTGAACCACTTCAAGTCCTGGTGTTGTTGGTAATTTGAGTTGAGTTTCACCGCAAGAACACGGGGAGGAAAATGAACCTGTTGCCTTTGATCCTGGATGAATGATGTGATTGAATGTATGTTTGAGAACAATGGGTGTTTGTTTGTATCTCAAATGTGCGGGGAAGGAGTCATGTGAAAGGTACTAAATGCCGCGAAGTTCTATCCACTCCACATTGCAGTCGCATACAGAGTGCTCGACTAAATGCTTGAATGATCGGCCAGCAGTGCGGCTCTTATTGCTCATCGAACCAAGCGCTGCACTATGGGTCCGGAAGGAGGGTTTCGGTTAGAGTTTTGGTACGGATAGGCTGCCGCCGAGAAAGCCGGAGTCGAGAAGTGGCGCTGCTGCCATTGATGGCACTGGAAGTAATGAAGCTGCAATCGATGAGATGGGCATTGTCATTGGAGAGTCCTGTGAGGTGCAAATGGGAATGTATTGAGTTGAGGGCCTGGATTAGAGAAGATGATGCTACACCCGTTGGAAAGAGTCAGAATCGGTGTTGCTCACTAATGTTGGGCCATACGTATGGTGTTGAACGAATAGAGATGGAGAAGCCAACGAGAGGCAGTGAAGCACGAGGACCGAGGAGTTCGGGGAATGGTGGCATCTTGAAGCGATGATGTAGTGGCTGCAAGAGCATGGACCTATGGATGTAGCGAGGAATGATTTGAAATTGCGAATGAGGCGGTGATTGTGCTAATTTGAGGTTGCACTGCTGTGAGCCGGGAGAGCAAATAGGTGCGGCAGCTGAGAAGAAGGTTGGATTAGTGTTGGTTGAATGGCAGTGGTGATAGCCAGGTGCTCAAGATGGTGCTTTGCAATTGGAGCTCTGGATACTGATGGTGTTGCTGGTGATCGAGACAGGGAAGTTGGTGCTGAGTTACGGCTGAGAAGCCAACTGAGTTAGAAAAGGAAGAACAATAATGCCGGTAGTGAGCAAAGTCACCGAGACTCGAGTATTGAGCTGAAGGTAATGAGGAATTGGCTGGTTTGAGAATGGCTAGAATATGCTGTAGCGGGAGATTGAGCTGGTGCTGGCCAGCGAATTCGCGAAGGGAAGCAATGCAGACTGAGCTGGGAGGTACTGGGACTGGATTTGATTGGCGTTGTTGGTTGTGCAGGTGACGAGTTGGAGGAATGCAAGGAGATGCAGGCTGAGAGTGGTGCAAGCTGGTTTGCTCAGTGGTTGCATCTGAGGTAGCCAGTGTTGCAGGAGGTGCACTGGGATAAATGGTCATGGTGTCAGAAATTACTGTGGAACATAAGTTTTGAGTTATTTGGCGGATTCTGCTACTCGTGATGAATTGTTGGTTAGTCAGGGAAAGGCAATGGAGAATGAAGTGCTGAGTAGGTGAATGATATAATGGGAGTTTATGGCCTGAGCAGGGAAATAGAGTTGGCCTGTAACTCCAGAAACACAACCAAGAATGTCGCAGAAATAGTGCGAAAACGGAGTGAAAATGGCGCACCGGTAAGCATAGTTCCGGTAGCCGGATTTCAGAGGTTAAAGTGTCGATCGCAATACTTCAGTGAATCGCGAGGGGGGTATGAGTCGGATGCAAGAGTTGACGGCCGGACATATGTGCTACGAGTCGCGCTTTTGGGTGTGTTTTCGCAAGAAATGAGGAATTGGTTTAGATGGTATTTTGTGATTGTTTGAATTGCAGAGATATGGAGATGAGCTGCTGAGTGTGCACTGCTGGTGACAGTTTCCGATGACAAAAGCGGCCAGAGATGATTTTCCGACGGCCGGATTCGGCACACGTGTGACCGGATTCCGCGATGACGTCAAGCAATCCGGCGACCACTTTTCGGACCCAAAATTCCAGAGACATATTTTTCACTCCCGGGCTTGGTGGACCAACTTAGAGACGGGGTTTTGAGAAGAATCAACCTAATTTTGGGAAAGTATCCTTATGGGGGAGAAAAGCATATAAATAGAACTTTTTCTCTAAACCTAGATATATCTCCATTAGGGAGACTTCTACTTGTTGTCTAGGGTTTCACATGATAGGTTCTTCTAAACTTTCTATGATGATTTCCAAAAACACAAGTAACTAAGTTTTTATTATTGGTTGAAGATGTAGTTGGATTTTGCAACCAAGTTATGATTTTTATGAATTAGTTTTCTCTCAATATTATCGTTTGATTTCTACGGGTTACAATAATTGCATGATTGATGGATTGCAATATGATTGAATGTTTGTTTAGTTAAGTCTAGAATTGATTGAACTCACATCCATATCTATAGCTATTTTAGGGTTTTCATCGAGCGATAACCTTGAATATGAGTAGCATGATATGATGCTAGGTTGTAGTGATACATCCTTGTATTCATATGTAGAAATTGACCTTTGTTCGAATTGTTTGCGCAATGTATTTCAATTGCATTGATTAGCCTATTTACGGAACTTAATGCTCCTAGGAATTGAACTTGATTAGCGCAAGGCGTTAGGTTATTCTTTAGGTAGAATTCACATACACACCCTAATGTGTGTGTTGATAACTTTGGAAATTTGGAGTACTCTTGCAATAAGGTATTCTATGGCTTTTGATGATAGCGAGATTAAATACGAATTCTATTCATACATTCATAAACTTGTTTGCAATTGAAGATGAAACCTTTACCCAATATTTTCCCATCCTTGATTTGCGTGACTTTATTTACTTTTTGTTTATTTTTATTTACACAATCGAAAATCCTGGGGTGTTTTATATAGGAAACCATAACAATTTGACAACCTAGACCTCTCTGTGGGATCGATCCTTTCTTGCCCTTGCTATATTTATATTTTGAGTAGTAAGAAAGTGTAATTATATTTGTGTCGCTTACGACAGCGATCAGTAGTGATGACATTGACTTTCTGAAGTGGTTGCGAAACTGCATGGCTAGTCACGATGATGCAGATGTTACAATGGGAGACTTTCCTTTCCCCATGACGAGGGTTGTTATTCAAAAATGGTTGGCGCTCAGATGGTAGTTAGACTTTCAATTAATTTCTTGTTAATTCTATTACAAATAATTGTGGATAAATTTGAAATAATGTTAAGTCTTACATCGCGGTCGATTTAAGTTTTTGGGAGGCCAAGAATTCAATGACGGGGGAATCCAATTTTTAGAATCGGATTCAAAGGAAACGATTCCTGAATTATTGTTTTTTTCTTTTTTATTTTGATCAAATAATTATTATTTGGTTTAACTAATTGAATTACATGGTAATCCGATTTTATTAAATGACTAAAATAGACAAGCAAAGAAAAGATAAAATTAACAATCAATCTTTGTCTCAAATTTAATCTCAGAGCCACCATGAAGGTACAAAATCATCGGTTTTAGAATTAATCCGATCGTAATAATTAGGTTAAAACTTATGCGATTTAAATGAATAGATAGAATAAAACCTAGAGAAATATTGGTGGCTTCTACTCGAGCAGTTTCTTTACTTGTTTAAGGGTTACCTCAATCGTCGATGATTTTTGAGAAGATGAAAGAGAAGAAATCTCGGTAAATGGATAATTGTTCCGGGTCTCAGGGGTATTCAACTATTCCTTATCCAGGTTGGACTTTGGTTCATCTAACTGACCCGTAACTTGCATGAGGATGACCGACCAGGTTCGAAGAAGTTCTCTGCAAATCGTTCAAGAAGACATTGATTGTAAACCCTAGCTCCGTTTCAATTTTCTGGCAGTAAGCGGCTGAGATTTTTCATCAACAAATTTCTGGCAGTAAGCGACTGAGATGGTAAGTGTTACTTTATCAAATGGCTAAGTTATGATTGTAAACCCTAGCTACGTTTCAAATTACTTCACTCTTGTTTTGAAACTCAAAGTGAGTTTTCATATTTCTTTGATTTGATTAATTTGAGCTTCTGTTGAATCTTTTGAAACTCAAACTGAGTTTTTTTATTTTCTGTGAATTGATTAGTTTGAGGTTTTGTTGAAATCTGGAATTTGGGTTTTGTTCTCTAGGGATTCTTAATTTATTGATTTGGGTATTTGTCACACAACGTATAATTGGGAGTTCAATTTTATTGATGCTGCTGCTGCTGAAAGTGAAGATGTTGATGATTATTGAACATTAAACTACTCGAATTGGTGATTAATTAAGAATAGATTGGTTGATTCTTCATTTTTTCGAAGCTTCTAATTTACTTGTAATTGTCTTCTTTAAGTCATTTGTGCTTAATTTCGTCAATTAGCTAGCTAGATTCTTTGTTAGGCACACAGACTTAAAACTGGATTTTGTTTTTGGTACAGACAAACTGAAAAACCTCATGGATTTGAATAACAGTGGTGAGGCAGAGGATATAATTAGCGAATTACCTGACTCAATTCTTCATTATATCCTATCTTTCCTAGAAATCGAGTGTGTTGCACAAACTGCAGTACTATCTAAAAGATGGAAATACTTGTGGACCTCTATTCCCACTCTTGCTTTTCCCAACTGGTATCAATATTCATTGTCCGAAACCTATACCTTCATGGAATTTGTGGATAGAACATTGCTTCTTCATGACACATCATCAAATATTCAGAAGTTCCATCTCACTACCAATAAACACATGCGTGCATCTAGGGTTCATTCATGGATCAAATATTTAACGATGCGTAATGTCGAAGAGGTCAATCTCTGGTTAGATGAACAGATACGTTTTTTGATTCCATTATCACTTTTCACATGTGAATCATTGGTTATATTGGAGATAACTGCACCTCCTTTCATACCTATCCATCTTCCGAAGAGTTTCTCTTTACCAAAACTCATGAGCTTGACACTTCATGGAATCGGATTTATTGATGAGCAACACATTTCTAATTGCCCTGTCCTTGAAAATCTGATTTTGGATTTTTGCACTTGGTTTGGTGTGACGAATTTTCGCATCTCAACTCCTGCACTGAAACTCTTGGAAATTGATAACGGCAGATGTGATGATGATGATGGTTTACAAGACTGTGCTCTCAAAATTAATGCACCAAATCTAGTGTCATTTACCTATCATGGTTGGGTGGCAAAGGAATATTTTCTTTCCAGCTTTCAAACACTAGAATCTGCAAGCGTTTGGCTTCGTGATGAATATGATGTACCAAGGGGGCGAAAGATAGGTGCAGCTGTAAGTAAGTTTTTTCAAGCGCTTGCACATGTGAAAAATTTAACAATATATGCTGAAACCCTACAGGTATTCTTCTTTCTTTGGCTCTCCTTAATATTTTATGTAATATATGCTCAAGCGGATTCCTCAAAACTGATATACTTGCTAATGTTGCTTTAATTGTGATGAATAGACAATATCCGTTGTGGACGAATTCGTAAACATCCTACCTACATTTCATAATTTGGAGAAATTGTTCCTGGAACTGGAAGTAACTACTGATAAATCAGTATTTCCACTGCTCAAAGCAGCACCTAATTTGACTCATCTTGTGTTTAACGAGGCAAGTACACATAACTTCTGATGTTTATCACATATCTTAGAGATATAGAAAAACAAATCCTGGGTATTGTTAAGCATGTTGATGCCATTTAGAAATTTACTCATTAATTTTTGTATGTTCCTTTGTTTTCTAATCCCAATTCAGGGCATTCACGACAATGTAGAAGATGATAATTGGGATGGCCTTATGTTGACAGCAGGATGTTCGTTTCAAAACCTCCAGTCTGTTTGTTTTATGTGTTTCAATGGAAATGCGAGGGAGATGAGGTGGTTGAAACTAATTCTGAGGAATGCAAAAGCTTTGCAGACAGTTACTGTTGGAAGTTATGTCTATCCTGTTAATGTGAAACACAAACAAGCACTTATGTCAGAGTTCCCAAGTCTTCCTAAAGCCTCCGGCAGATGTGTGCTTGAATTCCACTAAGCTTGGTTAATGCTGTTATTAAGCCGGTTAGTTTTCTAGTTTTCTATTTCCTGGTATTTATTGTCAAATAGGATCTCTTCGTTGCAGATGAATTTGTGAACAATGTACCTAACGGAAATGATATTTAAAATTTTTCTCGAACTAGATCATCTATTTTTATGTGTTTAAAAACAGTAGATTGGTCTATTATTCAGTTTATGGCTGAAAGTTTTCACTGAGAAAACTCCATTGGTTGTAAGAAACCATTTGATTCTATCTTTTTTTTTTTTTTTTTTTTTTGAAAGCCAGAATATAGTGTAAAAAAAGAAGCTGTACTAAAAACTCAATGAGTCGAGACAGCTTGAAATGAGCCTGAAGCTCAAACATACTTCGAGAGGGAAGAAGGAAAAGAAAAGATAAACACCATACTGCTTACAACCAAATCAGTGAGTTCCAGTTGAACAGCCAAATCAGTGTTTTAAGTTTAGGTGAAGCCCGGAAAATTTGCAGCAAATCAGTGTTTCAAATTTCAAATTAGAGAACCCAATCAGCGTGATTACTGTTAGAGCAATGATGATCATTTCAAAAGTTTGGGAAATTTACCTCAAAATATGCATTTTTGGACCAATTATCAAACCAAAAACTAGTATTTTCGCCATTTTCAACAGTGTTCTCAATGTTCTTTTCACAAGGTGCCGTAAGGGTCATTAGTCACTTGATGAGTGATGCACGCTTGAGCAATCTGACATTTAACTTAAATAGCTTTATCCCGAAGACTGTTTTTCATTGTGGAATCTCCAAATCCTTCAAGAACGGTGATATTCTATTAGTGTTTTACATGCATACAGCCATAGATTAAAATCTCACACTTTCCCTCACATGTGACGATACCACTAGAAGTTGTTGGCCGGCTGGCGAATTCTCAACATCCTGGCACCGACATCTAGATATACTAACATGACACAGGCAGATCCGTAAGGCCGTGTAAGAAACTTAGTGGGCTTTATAGCCCCATAAAGATCGCATTAGACCTTTTACGTTGGCACTTTTAGGGCCGACCCCAAAAGAATTAGGGCGACTTTTTATTCCCAACCCATATACACCGTTAAGGGATGTCCAAAAACGCGAGAATACGTTAATGCCCTTACACAATCGGAAGATATTTTGTGCCCGATTATTATACAACAATCGGAAGATTAGTAACTATATTATACTACCGATTAATATGGATTTTGTGCCTAACGCGTATCTTGCTTCTATAACAATCGGAAGGAACAAGAACCTCACTAGACTACCGATTGTTAAAGTATAGAAATAACAAATCTTTTGAATTTTGCAATGGTGAAATTTGGGGCTCTATATAATCGATTTAATAAAAAAATACCTAAGCTACCGATTTAGGGCTTCCTATAATCGGATGGTAAAAGTAACAAATCCTACCGATTATGGTAGATTTCAAAATTCATTACGTGAAGGATTTTAGAAAAAACTCATTTTGGGACAACCTATAATCGAGAGGTTGGGTAACCTATTTGGCTTCCGATTATGGCTAAATCCAAATCACGAACCACATGGTTATGGTCGAAGCTCTGCACCCCTCAAAACCTAGGGAATTTGGCCAATGCTCGATTTGGGGCTTCCAATAATCGGTAGGTTATAGGTAACACACTCTACCGATTTTGGTCTACTCAACAATCGGTAGCTAATGAGGTGGTATTACCTACCGATTAATAACCGTTTGACAGATAAAACCAAAGTCGACCTAAATTTGTTTCATTTCATTTTATTTTCAACTTCAACTTCAACTTCAACTCCTCTTCTCCTCTTCCTTCCGATTGCAGAGAGGAAAACTCTCCCCCTCTCCTCGATATACATCGTCGAATCGATTCATCGTCGATTATTCTCTATAAAGATGAAAGAAAAGGAACGTAAGAAAGCTCGAACCAAAAACGTAGTGCGCGGTGAGGATCCGAATATTGGATTGCATTCCCGTAATAAAGAGGTTTTAACTCACGAACACGACGAACACGAAGAACACGAAGAAGTTGAAGTCCCTGAAGTAGGTGGTTCTGATAGCCAAACTCTCAGGCAACTTCAAATGGCGCCGATTAGGTAAGATTCTACCATTTTTTTGGTTTATATTGCTTCAATTCGACGAATCCATGTTTTTTTTGTTTTTAGGGTTTTCTTGTTTATTACCCAAATTTGGTAGGTTAGGTATTGTTTTAAACTTCCGATTGTGGCGTCAATTCTTCATTTCACGAGAACATTTGTCATATTCGGGTGGTTAATATTTAGGTTGCCTACAGATTATAGAACGTTATTCATTTCTCGTGGCCTAAATCAATCATATCGAAAGTTAATTGTGTTTTTGACTTGAATATACTAGGGAAGAACAAGTATTAGAGACGCAATAATCGGGTGATATATTTTGTAATTTCCTTCCGATTGTTTAGGATGAACCACTTGAGTGATTTCTGGACACAAAGTGATGCATATTCGGTAGAAATTAGTTTTGTGAGGCTTTCGATTGTGATGCATTCGGAAGGGTGGACTGTTTATGACGTACGATAATTAGTATTCGGAGGGTTATGTTGAAATATAGTTTCTGATTATTGTGTGTAGATAAACACATTCGAACACCAAAAATTTTATTTTGTTTCCGATTATGCGTATTCGGTAGCTTTAGGTGAACTGATATTTACGATTAAGTGTAATCGGAGGCATTTGGTTTACTCAACCAACCGAATATATATTGTTTAATATCCTATTGTACTTTGTTTTGTTGTTTAGGGATATGCGAGGTAGAAAAACGGAAGATGCAATTGTCTCACCTAGTGCAAGGAAGGAAAGGCGTCAGAAGCTGAAAGCTAGTGCAAGGAGAGCTAAGACTGCTAAAGCCGCTTCAAGTGCTCAAGATGGAACTCAAGAAGGTGTTCAACCAAGTGCCCCTCGATCGAACCGGTTCAAGAAGGCATTTCACCCAAGTGCCTCTCAATCACAACCAATCCAAGAAGGTGTTCAACCAAGTGCCCCTCAATCACAACCAATCCAAGAAGGTGTTCAACCAAGTGCTCCACCATCACAACCAGAAATTGAACTAGAAGCACCCGAAGAAGTAGGACAACCTAGTGGTGCTCAAGAAGAAAGAGAAGCCGAAAAGAAAAATCCTCCTCGAAAGAAAGCGAAACACCTTGTCCGAGATGAACTGAAGGTGAAGGATATTTCAGAAGGTGTAATCCTTGGCCCGCCAGAGGATGGGGGACAATTATTATTTGGATACAAAGAATCATGGGCCAGAGAAATATATGAAACTGAGGTAATTATCATATCCATTTTATTAACCTATTATGTTTTTCTCCGTAATACTTTTAAGGGTTGTAGTATTACGGTTATGTGTTTAATAGGTTATTCTCCATTTTAAACCGAGGTAATACTTTTAAGGGTTGGGCGATCTTTGCGGAGAACTTCAATGTTGGAACATAACCTAATTGGCTATATTGGCGTTTGTGGAGAGACTTTATCCACGAGACCGACACCTTCCATATGCCGTTTGGGGAGATGAGCTGATAACCCTGAGATGATGTTGTGCAGATTCTTAAACTCCCGTCCATGGCAAGGGTGTTAGGGCTGAGTTCACTAAGCAGTTGGAATGGAAGAAACTTTATGATCTGACTAAGAAGTGTTTGGGTTGGGATGAAGAAACATCAACAACTGAGTTCCACAGATGCATGAAGTATAGAACTAGACAGTTCAACATGGGTACTCTAATGGATATGTTCAAGGGCACAAAGGATAAAGAAGCGAAATGAACTTTAACCGATGAGCAAGTCAACCACGCGGCCACCGTATATCTCCTATGTGTATTGGGATGTGTCATTTTCCCCAATGCCAGTGGCAATCGGGTCGACGCCAACCTTTTACAACTTCTGGATCCTCTTGATAAAGTGCATGAGTACTCATGGGGCACGGCATGCCATGCGTGGTTGATGGAAGAGTTGAGAAGGCGTCGAGGCTTGGAATTAGCCAAGTGGCCGAGGAACGTGAGTCTACCGGGTATTGTTTATTAACTCTACATACTTGGTTATTTTTTTATTTTTCTACCATTGAAGAATCAATTTCCTAATACTTGCAAAAATGACAATATAGACATGGATCTACGACCACTTCCCTATCTTGGGATTGGCCATTGAAAACTCCAACGGCTATTTAAAATTTGGTTTAAAATGCCATATCATATCTACCGTGTCGGTAGTTAGCATATCTACCGATTATGGTAGCTTTCAAAATTTGAATTTGGGGCAACCTTATAATCGGTAGGTTGTGGAACCTATTTGGCTTACGATTATGGCTGCATCCTAATCACGAACCACATGGCTATGCCTGCCCCGTACCCCTCAAAACCTATGGAATTTGGCAAGGGTTTGATTTGGGGCTCCTTACAATCGGTAGGTTGTTAAGTTTGACACTACAAGAAAACATGCCATTAGCGACAAAATTCCTTGCGGCGTTTTAATTTTATCGCTATATATAATATATGGCGACTGCGAAAATTTGGTCGCCAATTGATAGTTTTAGCGACTGGATCGAGAAAATTGAAGCTAAGATTGTCGCTAAATCATATAATCCGACCGAGTTTCATATCGTAGATAAATCATATAAACAATGACATAAATCGATAATATGGCCGAAAGTGTATTTTAGCGACAATATTGATGGTCGTTAAAAGGGAACTTTAGGGATGTAATAAAATTTGGTCGCCAATGATAATTTTAGCGACGATCAGAAAATTGTAGCTAAGGTTGTCATTAAATCATATAATCAGCGACCGAGTTTAATATCGTAGCTAAATCATATAAACAACGACATAAATGAATTATATGTCCGAAAGTGTATTTTAGCGACAATATTGATGGTCGTTAAAAGGGAACTTTAGGGACGTAATAAAATTTGGTCTCCAAATGATAGGTTTAGCGACCAGTCAAGAAAGATGTAGCTAACATTTATCGCTAAATCATAAAATCAGGGACCGAGTTTCATATCGTAAGTAAATCATATAAACAACGACATAAATCAATAATATGGATGATTTAGCGACAATATCGATGGTCGTTAAAAGGGAACTTTAAGGACGTAATCAAATTTTTCGCTGAATAGTTTGATTCTAGCGATAAGTTAGTTTTGAGCAATGGATATATTCGGATTTTTGACTTTGTGAAGGATTGATAATTACGATCCTCAAAATCCATTCTTATTATTTACCTTTGTAACTTAGATGTAGATTACGAGTCACAAAGGTCATGAAGCAGATTTTGATTCATAGAGATGATTATTTAGGTTTTAAACAATACTCACCATACTTCTTCATCAATTATAAATGAGATCTAAGACAATTTCTTTGTTGGAAAAATAGACCATCAAACTCTTTGACCCTTCTTTTTAGAACAACTCCACTGGAGACTGGTGTTTACGGGTAAAAATCGTTTAAGATTTCGGTAAATTCGGTAGGTGAGTGAGAAAACTGGTTTAAACCCCTAAACAAATGTGCTTTGTGAGCACTTTATAGGTTCGAGAGATCAATCTGTACAAGTCCTACCTAAACCAAGAAATGGCCGTTCCCGGACTTGCTTCGGTCACAAAGTGTTGGAGAAGGGTTGATTTGGGGAGGAAGCAAAGAAAGGTGTTGAGGAGAGTAGTATCTCGACTTGTATCGTAAAGTAGAAGCTTGGGAAGCTTATAAGAGATGAAAGCTTTTTGGGAGAGCTTGCAAAGTTGCCTTTCTCGAGAGTAGTGTAGTATTTTTCTCCCGGCCGAGACTTGTTCTCGGGTGAAATAGGTAAGACCTATTTATACAAGTCGAGATTGAAACGCACTGGCCTCATGAAGGAAGAGAGTAAAGGGTGAAATAATGGGAGGAGGTGGTAACCGCATGGTTTAATGGGTGAAAACGTTTTCACCATTATTTCCTCTTTATTTGACCGCTTTATTCCTTTTCACGCTTTCTTAATGTGAGCGTAGTGTACGCCTGCATCTTTGTGACCGCCAAACCAAAACCTAAAGAAGCATCCCCCAGTTTGTGTTGATGTCTCGAGTGTTGGTTGCATCTTGAGTGCAAGTAGGCGCTGGTGGCGCGTGTGGCATGTGCCAATGGCATGTCGCGAAATGCCTTGGTGGTAGGTTGCACCTCGTTTGCATGTTTTGGCTACCAAACGTGTGTGTTTGGCATGTGCCAATAGCATGTGCGGAATGCCTTGGTGGTAGGTTGCACGGTTTGCAAGTTAGGCTACCGTGTGCGTTTGGCATGTGCCAATGGCATGTGCGGAATGCAGGTGGTAGGTTGCACGGTTTGCAAGTTAGGCTACCAGCGTGTGTGTTTGGCATGTGCCAATGGCATGTGCGAATGCCTTGGTGGTAGGTTGCACGGTTTGCAAGTTAGGCTACCAGCGTGTGCGTTTGGCATGTGCCAATGGCATGCGTGGCCATTAGGGCCGTGACCTTTGATAGGAAACTAGCTAGCGAGCATGCTGGCATGTGCCAATGGCATGCGTGGCCATTAGGGCCGTGACCTTGATAGGGAAGCTAGCTAGCGAGCATGCTGGCATGTGCCAATGGCATGCGTGGCCCTTAGGTCGTGATAGGGAAACTAGCTAGCGAGCATGTTGGCATGTGCCAATGGCATGCGGGGGCCGTTAGGCCGTGACCTTGATAGGAAGCTAGCTAGCGAGCATGCTGGCATGTGCCAATGGCATGCGTGGCCGTTAGGGCCGTGATATGGAAACTAGCTAGCGAGCATGTTGGCATGTGCCAATGGCATGCGTGGCCATTAGGGCCGTGATAGGGAAAACTAGCTAGCGAGCATGTTGGCATGTGCCAATGTCATGCGTGGCCATTAGGGCCGTGACCTTGATAGGGAATCTAGCTAGCGAGCATGTTGGCATGTGCCAATGGCATGCGGGGCCGTTAGGGCCGTGATAGGGAAACTAGCTAGCGAGCATGTTGGCATGGTGCGCAGAGTGTGGCTTGGTTTGGCATGGTTGCCATGGTGCGCAGAGTGCGGCTTGGTTTGGCATGGTTTCCATGGTGCGCAGAGTGCGGCTTGGTTTGGCATGGTTGCCATGGTGCGCAGAGTGCGGCTTGGTTGCCATGGTGCGCAGAGTGCGGCTTGGTTTGGCATGGTTGCCATGGTGCGCAGAGTGCGGCTTGGTTTGGCATGGTTGCCATGGTGCGCAGAGTGCGGCTTGGTTTGGCATGGTTGCCATGGTGCGCAGAGTGCGGCTTGGTTTGGCATGGTTTCCATGGTGCGCAGAGTGCGTCTTGGTTTGGCATGGTTGCCATGGTGCGCAGAGTGCGGCTTGGTTTGGCATGGTTGCCATGGTGCGCAGAGTGCGGCTTGGTTTGGCATGGTTGCCATGGTGTGCAGAGTGCGGCTTGGTTTGGCATGGTTGCCATGGTGCGCAGAGTGCGACTTTGTTTGGCATGGTTGCCATGGTGCGCAGAGTGCGGCTTGGTTATGGAATTAGGGTTCTGTGTCGAAAACCCTAATTTGTTATTTTGAAAAAATACCCCTATTTATTATTTACACCTGAGTTAAATGCTCTTAGTTAATGTGTTGCGGGTAACACTAGGTCATGGGGTTTTACGTTTTTACCCCTTGTTTATAAATCACCATCAACAACTGGTATATTCGTTTGTTGGCTAATCCGCATGGATGGGCAAACTCAATTTCAGACAGCGTTGGCAAATGTAACTAGTGTGATTGTTTTTTAAATAAACCATTTTAAGTTCAATAAGTTTTTTTTGTTAAGATAATCTTCTAAATCTGATAAATTCTGATAAATACACCCATTGTGTACGTATATGATATAGTTAATAAAACCATATTAACTTATTAAACTAACTATCAAGTATTAACAAAATCACGTATCATTTTTGTTTTGGCCGAGGCTCTTCCCATCATGGGTTGAGGATCGTCCCAAGTTAAGTCGATCGAACCATCTTGAAACGGGAGGGGAAAAACTGAAATTTGAGCCTTTTCCCATTATGTTTATCATTCACAATGTGGGGTAGAAATGGGAAAATTTTCCCATTCCACTATACTTGCTCTCAGTATCACAATCTTTAGTTTAACAAAACTCTCCATCGCTAAATTTTATTTGTAGTGACTCAGTCGCAATGGATACAAAAAAAGCCAATTTAGTTAAGCCAGTCCGAATACATATGCTTGTACTAGCAGTTCAGTTGGTCATGATATATGATTGCTGGATAAGTGACTATGTGCTTTTCCCAACTAAAATTTTCATATAACTCATGTCCAATGTTTATTTTATTTAAATCTTGGGCTGAAAATATGTGGTTGCTAATAAGAGGTATCCGTTTAATAACCAGGAGATTACGTCCTAGGAGTATACCGACTTCTACCTTAGACAAGATAAAATATGTTCTGTCTTAAACGATCTCATTCTTGGGAAGTAATTATGTTGACTTTGAAAACACGAGGGTACCCAAATACACCACAATATTTTTGTTTCAACCTATAAGTCCTCTACCGAAAGTGATCTTCTATGGACAGAGTCGAGACAATACAACTAATCGGTTCACACTTTGTGTAATTTTCTATGGATACGAGATCGAGACAATACGATTACCAAAATGTGATACTCGATAATAGGTTCATACTAACCAAACTCTATAGGATCACTTTCAAGTATATCAGAGTTAACGTATATGTGTATTTTACTTTTAATTATAATAAAAAATTATAACTGCGCAAATATAAAATTAAAAGACACAACAAGATTTTGTTAAAGAGGAAAACCGCAAGTGCAGAAAAATCCCGGGACCTAGTCTAGAATTTAATACTCTCAGAATTAAGCCGCTATACAAAATCTACACCAACATCGTATAGTTGAGACCAAGCAACTACCCCTAGTTCAGTTAGTTTCCTCAGTATCCCTGCGCTTCCGACTTCGAAGGTCACGCAGTGGTACAATTCCTTTGGATCGTATTCCAAACAAAGAGGAACAACAAATATGTTTGGTAATAATCTGTATTGATTCTTTAAAGATAAAGATATCTCATGTCATACGCAAAGGCTCTTTCGTTTAATCTAATAAACTCATTTGCCCTAAGTTAGATCAATCTATCCAATAACTACCAAAGCGAGTTAAGTTTAGATTCGCAGTTAATCAGTGTAGATCTCAATGAGAAACTATAAAGCGATGGCGATATCACGCAACTAATCAATTGAATAAATCCGATTCTAAAATATGACAACCAAACTTGACATACCAACGCTTGGTGAGTTCAACCGAGCTATGCTCTAACAAACTTTGAAATTTTGCATTCACCAAAGATCCTAACTAAGAAATTGTTCAAAATTGAATTTTTCTAATATAATGGCCATATATTATGATTACCAAGTTTTGGCAATCGTTAACGACATAACACTTAGTTTTGATTCCTTCATCTAACTTATCCCCCAAACAAGCCTTTGCTTCTCACATTTAATGGATTATCTTTCTCCACCATTCAATCCATAGTTCTTTATCCTTTAACCAAGACCGCTTCTACATGCGATTCTCAAAATCTCATTTTGAAGAGAGTGGAGGTTCGAGTCCTCTTCAAGCCATACTATTTAGAATGCGCATCGAATAAGCAATTCAATAAAAAATCTTAGATCGAATATATATTGATACACCGAGTATCTATTAATACGAAGTAGTTCGGCGGTCCCTACGATCCGAGTCTGAGCTGTTGGCATTGGAATAAGTTCGACAACGATTCCTACTTTTTTCCAAGAACACCCCTAATAGATTTTTATATCACCCTCGTCAGAATGAGTTCATTTGATTGAACACAATTCGACGTAGATCTAAGATATTTCATCGGATCACTGACAAAGGAATTCGTCACGTGTAATTTTATATTAAATTTATTTTTAGATAAAATCACGAAAGCACAAGATATATATTCTTCGGATTTATTCATAGCATTTCTTTATATCAACAATTAAAAGAAAATACTTGGAAATACATCCATCTTTGGCCTTGGAATTTCGTAATTGACCGGTTTTATCCAATATAAAAATTACATAGCTTTTGGTGAAATTAGACTCTGAATCAATCTAAATTTCTATCTTCTACTATGTTGGAAAGATTCTCATTTTTTTTCTTTTTTGTCCTAAATATGTATTGTTTGAATTTTAAGTTGACAAGATTGTTAGGCACACGCGATGCGCATGCCGAAATCGTTCACCGAGCAAAATTATAAACAGCTAAATTGGACTATATTTATTAAATTACCTAAATATCCTCAATTTGATTGTTAAATGTGTAGAAAGAAAAACCATGCAATGAGGACGAGAATCGGAAAAACCAAATGTCCAAACTTCAAGGTACTTTTTCACGTCTTGAACTCCCACTCCCAATTTTTTTTACAAAAGCTTAATTATTACTCCTCCGTTACTTTTTAATAGGCTGGTTTGGTTTTTTTAGAAAATTAAGGAAATTAAGAAAACTAATCATTGAAAGTGGTCCTCATGACACTTGTTAATAAAAGAAGTGAAGTGAAATGGTCCCCATGACACTTGCCAATAAAAGAAGTAAAGTGAAATGGTCCACATGACACTTGTCATAAAAGAAGTTAAAGAGAAAAGTGGTCCCTAAAAACTAAAGTAACATTTGACTTTCCCAATTAGGAAACCAGCCTATTTTTTGAAATATTTATTTATAGAAACCAGCTCATTAAAAAGTAACGGAGGGAGTATAAGTGGGATCCACTCTTACATGACCGACTCCCTCTCCAGATTTATTAATTAATTTACGGATTCACCCTCACTTAATTTAGTAGATATTATTGACAAAGCTTAAAATCAAGGGCAATTTTGGAAACTCAAAATTTACTGCTTCATTAATTTGGTAAAAAGACCAACACGTGTTGTTATTATTATTATTATTATTATTATTATTATTTCTTTTGGAAACTCAAAAGACCAACATGTGTTATTATTATTATTTTTTTCTAAATTCTTTCCTTATTAGACAGAGCTAAGACTAGGAACAAGCTCAACAGTTTGAGTTAAACAGCTCGATTGCACCTCCTTGGTTAGGTTAGGTAGGACATATAGATATCCCGATTTCCCTCCCCCTCCTTTCTAATACATTGATTTACTTCGATTTCTCCTAGTTCGATCTTTTCTTCGCCGGAATTTCTTGAATCGAAGAAATCTGATATACGATTTGTGGATTTAGAAAATTTAATATTAGTTGCACTGTTACAAATTCTAGATTCGGAGGAAATCGGTTTTGGGTGATGGCGGATTTTATGGTTATTGACGTGTTACGGATTGAGGAGGATCTGATGGTGAAGAACAAATTGAAAAGAAATATGGTTTCTTTAGAGAATGTTAGTGTACCAGAGAGGAAAAGTAAGATTAATGAGTTAAGGGAAAAAATTGACCGTTTGTATAAGTATATTAAGGAGGGATTATTGATAGGAAATTTTTTAATTTTGATAAAAAAAGATAGTTTTCTTTGATCGAAGGGAGCTGAGTACGTTTTCCAAACTAGTCAATGAATAGATTTATGAGGAATTGAAGACTACAAATGGGATTGGTAATGTTGTTTCTCAGGCGTTGGAGGGCGAGAGTGGTATGAATTGACCCAGGTAATTCGTTAATTTGAAATATGTTTGAGCAGGTCCTAGATATTGTTTTCGTGGTTTATGTCAATTTAGATGTGGAATTTTAGTTTGATTGTGTTCGGGCTTTTTTCTGAGTAGAGGTTCAATTAATATTGTTTGCCTAGTGTCTCAATCTTTTGGTTCCAAAATACTCTAAAAGGATGGGATAAAAAATCATTGATACCCATTTTCAAATGTATAGTGCTGTGAGGCGCATAAGAAACTTACCGAAGGCCTTGAAACAAATTCAATTTATAATAATTCAATTGATAATACTCTGCGAGTAAGCTTTTTATTATCTTGTATGTCTGAATATGTTACATATTTTGTATTTTAGGGTCTACTGAATGGAATTGTGTTAGGCTTGTTAAGTGATGATGGATCATAACACTTATTTGCATTGTTCTAATTTTTTTTTTTTTTGTATACATATTGATAGCAGAGGGGCGGGTCAGCTAGATAACAGTTAAATATATATCCTTGTTTTAAGGTAGTGGGAGTCTATCTTGGTTGAAATTTTCAATAAAAAGTGGAAACCGAATCCCTCCAATTCTTCAATTTTTTTTTTCAATTCCCGCCTGTATTTCTAATTTTTTTGTATTCCTAATATATCTCTCCACTCCTCCTGTTCTCATAACTCCCCACTCATTATATCTTCCCCTAATTTATCTTTAACCACCTAGAATTTCTGCCTCCATTGGAGATGGAATAAGATCTAGAAGTAAGTAGTAATACTTCAACCATTTTTTCCCTTGTATTTTTTCTTTTTTTGGTTAAATCTTCACTCTAGGTTTGATCTGTTCCACTATGATCTCATTTTGTATCCTAATCATTTTCAGCCTGAAGCAATGGTTATGATTTTCTTTGTTGAAAAATAATACCAGTTTGTTTTGTTGTTTATATAAACAAGTTCAGGTTTTTATGATCCTTTTGTAAGGTTTAAAGTCTTTTTTACTTTCAAAATTTAAATAAGTTTAGGGTTTGTTTCGTTTTGTAACTCTCTTTCTATGATAGAAATCTGTGTAGGGTTGTGTTTTCAAAATGTGTCACTCTGATTGAAGAGAGATGAATTGTAGCTTGATTACAAATTGAGTTTATTCCTCTGGACCTATAGGTTAATGTTTACTAATAATGATTTTTGTTAAATAATATCAAGTTACATATGGCGCTTAGGAACCGACCTCGGAATGTTTCTACATGAAGCTCTTCGGGGACCTTGACTACAACCTGAAACTCGGCTACAATCGGAAACTTGGCTGCAGCTAACACTAGCATTGGTATGAACATTATCAAATATTTGACATCTGTGATCATAGCATATTAGTTTTGCTTTTTGTTAATATTGTTCGTTAGTAACTACTTATATATTTTTTTGTAGAGCACACAAGTGGTGGACGTCCATCTTCACCGATGGATTGTTCAATTGATTATTCAAATCACCTTGAAGGTGAAGGCGAGATTTATTTATAGAAGAGTTAATTTTAGTATTTTACTTGTTACAGTTGAATGTTATCTACACAAGAACTTATCGATGAATGTTATCCTGTAATTTTACAGGAAGTGATGCGTAATTTTTACCACAGATACTGATGGTACATAATTTTTACTAAGTACTTGTATTTATTGATTAGGTTACTCAATGAATATTATACAAGCATCTATTTTTTTATAGGATCGACGAGGCATCGTGGACCTACAAGATGTTTGGGGATTGACAAACATGTGGATCATGAAAGAATAACCATAATCATCGAAGAAGAAGATGGAAAACCCACTGATGAAAACGCGCAAAATTTTTCTAGTGAATGTGGCTGTATAGTGCGCCAATTCGCTCTTTTACAAGTTAAGAAATGGAGCAAGATTCCAGTGAACGACAGAAAAGCTTTGTTTCCCTACTTTTTGGTGAGTTATATTCGCATTCTATGAAGATTTTAACTTATTTTTCATTTTCTTCTTGGCTGCATAGAAAGAAGTCTAGTGATTTATTTTTTTCTTGTTTTTATGCCATGTAGAACAAATTTGACATTGACATCTCTCGCGCCACATATCCGTAAGTTCCCGAATCACAATATGGGCAGAAGGGTATGCGGACTACGAGACATGATCTTCACCTGTCAATCACCGAAAATAAAGATCACTAGCCAAAGCACAAGCAGAGTTCCCTAACCTCTTGGAAGAAGATTGGAATTATCTGTGTACTCAGCTTTTCAACACACCAGAATTTTAGGTATGATAGCTTCGATTAATTCCTTCGGTGTATCAAGATATAGTTTCTATTTTTTTTTTTGAATTTCTTTGTCTGTTGATTGATATTCCAAAGTCCAGAAGGACTGGTTTTGTAATCAGTAGTTCTGTCTAACTAAAGTCTGAGATACTCTTTTTGGCAAGGCATAGTTGTGTTCTTTGGTTTTGACATTTTTTTTTTAAATCTTCTAATTTGCAGAAATTATCTGCTCAGAATGCTCAAAGTCGGGCTTGTCTTCAATTTCTCAATCGGGGAGGATCTCGATCGTTTATTAGTCGTGGTCCTAAGACGGTACGCAGTTTTGTGTAATTTTGCATTTTGTATCAGTTGAACCTTGACGTTTTTATGCATGTAGTAGTATAATAGCTGGGTGTAAAGGTGCATGATTATTCTATATTTTATTTGAGCATGTAGTTCTGTATTGATTGAGAACTTGAACCCTTGCTAGTTCTTTCCGTTGAATGTCTGATGTGCTTTTATTTGAAATGGTTTAGAAAAAGACCCCAGCTAAACTACCACAACAACTGCAAGAGCCGTCACAAGAAGAACTGCAAGAACCATCACAAGAACAACCAGAAGAACCACCAAAAACTAATCCAATCAAGTTATTCCATGACAAACACTGGAGTGAGAAGAAAGGGTGGATTAATGAAGTGGCGGGATCGAAATACGTAAGTATCTACACTGAAAATCGATGAATTTGCAATTGAATATAATATGAAACTGATGGACTGACTATTATTTTCACTCATGTAGGATGAAATGATGGCTCTCCTAGAGGAACAGGCTAACAAAGAAGATTCTGAGCGACTAACCAAGGCACAGATATGTGAACAAGTACTTGGATCCAGATCAGGATATGTCAAAGGACTAGATTACGGACCAAAGCCTAACAACTCTTCCTCTCCTGCGGTGTTATTGAGGCGCGAAAATGAAGAGTTGCTCAAGCCTCAAGGAAAAGGACATAATGATTGTAACACTTCAAGATCAGAAGGAACGCTTGGAGAAATTAGAGCGAACAGCAATGTACGGTCAAGATTGGAGGTATTGTTTGCGTGCAAAAGGTATCGAAATACCCAGTAATGAGTAATGTCGGGTTATAGGTTGTTTTCCCGTTGCTTATGTGTGAATCTCGTCTTCCTTCTTTCTAACCTTTCTTTTGTATGTATTAGAGAACTCGTTAAATTGGAGCTTTTCTTTACTGTCTTCCTTTTTCTAACCTTTTCTTTGTAGGTATTAGAGAACTCTGTTAAATTGGAGTTTTTCTTTCTATGTTTATGTAAACAGTTGTTCTAGTTAATATGTTAAATGAATCCTGTTGCAATTGAGTTTCTTTAAAATGTCTTAATTTATTTGAATTAAATCAATGCAAGCGTTGTACCCTTGGGTACTTCTTTGTCGCCAAAATCGTAGTTGGCGATAACAATAATGGTCGTTGAAATAAAAACATTCTCGAGACAACCTTTTTATATCTCCAAATTGTTGCATTGTCCGACCATTTTTGTTATATCGCTAAATAGTTACATTGTCTCCACCATTTTGAATAGGTCGTGATCCTTTTGGATGCAAAACTCGGATGTCGCTAAACTGCGACAAAATAAATTTAATGGCAAATTCTTTTTATTCTCGCGATAAAATTCATCTTTGCCAAATGTTTCCTATTTGCGACAACTTTTTCCAAGTCGGTAAAACTATCTTTTCAGCCTACCGGACCGATTTTTTGTCGTTGAGAAAAATTTAGCGACGACATTGGAGTTTTGGTCGCTGTTTACATTCTGCGACCTACTATTACCGACGTTTGTGCCGACGAAAATAATTGGTCGGAAAAAATGATTAGCAACGAAATCAGTGTACTCTGCGACGAGGAGACTCGTCGCTGATGGCCACTTTTCTTGTAGTGCTATAGACTACCGATTAAGGTTAGATTTCAAAATTCATCACATGAAGGATTTTAAAAAAACTCATTTTGGGGCAACCTATAATCGGTAGGTTGTGGAACCTATTTGGCTTACGATTATGGCTGCATCCAAAACACGAACCAAGTGGCTATGCCTGGCCCTGTACACTCGAAACCTATGGAATTTGGAAAGGGTTGGATCCGGGGCTTGTTATAATCGGTGGGTTATATAATTATATACCCTACCGATTATGGTATATTTCAAAATTCATCACATGAAGGATTTTAAAAAAAACTCATTTTGGGGCAACCCATAATCGGATGTTTTGGTAGTATATTTAACTCCCGATTAACACTGCATCCAAAACACGAACCAAGTGGCTATGGCTGGCTGTGTACACTCAAAACCTATGAAATATGGCAAAGGTTGGATCTGGGGCTTGTTATAATCGGTGGGTTATATAATTATATACCCTATCGATTATGGTAGATTTCAAAATTCATTACGTGAAGGATTTTAGAAAAAACTCATTTTGGGGCAACTTATAATCGGTAGTGTATGTAACCTATTAGGCTTCCCGATTATGGCTACATCCACACTCAAGCCAAGTGTTTATGGTTGGCTCTGCACCCTCAAAACCAATGGAATTTGGCCAAGGTTGAATAAGGGGCTCCTTGTAATCGGTAGTCTTACAAGTTGGATAAGCTCTGGATTATAAAAGGGATTATTAAGAAGTATACACAATAATCGGTAGGTATAGTTTCAATTTAACCTACCGATTCACCTTTAACCTACCGATTATGGTGTTGGCTACCGATTATATAAGGGCATATTGGCCATTTCGAAAAATCGAAGATAAGGGTAGCTTAGATTTACGTTTTGGGTGACCTTTTTTGTCTTTTAGTGTCGCCCCTAATTCTTTTGGGGTCGCCCCTAAAAGTGCCAGGTTTTACAGAGCAAAGAAATATCGTATTCTTATAAAGAATTTGTTGCTCGATAAGAAATCAGGAGATGAAGAAGCAGGGACTACGGGAGGAGAAGCGATGTCAAGTCTTCCCGAAGAGATCTACCATGAGATCCTTCTTAGGGTACCTGTGAAATCAACATATGCATGTAAGTGTGTTTGCAAATCTTGGTTACGTATAATTTCTAACCCTAGTTTGCTAACATGCACCTATATTATACGAAGCAAAGGAAAAACTATAATCTCATATTTCAAATCGATAACATGAGAAGCCAGCGTTTAGATCTTAGTTATATAAGTAGTCCTGACATCTTATTATCGTCGGTCAATGGAAGCGAAGTTGAAATTGTCGAATTGGATTACCCATTCATATACCTTATTAGTAGAGCTTCTAGTGTTAAATTGTTGGGTTCAACAAATGGTCTGTTATGCCTATTGCATGCTGGTTACAACTCTAGTGGTCTTTGGGAGGAGTTTTTCTGTTTTTGGAACCCAGCCACCAATGAGTTCAAGAAATTACCCAATTTACCATACGAAAATTATGATCCCAACAGTGACACTTATGGTTTCGGCTATGACCGGAAGATTGATGATTACAAATTCATAATGGTGCATGCATTTGACAAACAGAAAAACATTTCTTTGGTAGAAGTCTATACGTTACGAACAGATTCATGGAGAAACAGTCAAACCGTACCTTATATGTTTTTCTTTGACACGGGGGTGCTTTCTAACGGAGCTTTGTATTGGATTGGGGAAACGCGCAAAGATAACACCAAATTCATTATCTCTTTTGATGTCTGCGACGAGAAATTCGAAGAATTGCAACTACCAAACGAACTTTTAAAGGAAAAGCATTTGGGGATGACTATGGGAGTATTGGAAGGGTGTTTTTGTGTGCTTGTTAGGGTTATGGATGTTTATGAAGTTTGGGTGATGAAGGATTATGGAGTTCTAGAATCTTGGACGAAACATTGTAGCATTGCCCATGAGAGAGCTCGGGATATGAGGCTTTTGTGGTCATTCAAGAATGGTCAAATTCTACTAAAGACTGGCTTTGAGTTGTTTATTTATGACCCAAAGCATTCAAGTGGTAGAAAACCCGGGATATTTAGTAGCTTAAGCCTTTACGATGCAGTAAATTATGTGGAAAGCCTAGTTTCTCTTAGCTCGGTATGTAAGTAGAAAATAGTAGAGGCTGATAAATTTATTGAAGCTTAAACAATATTGATACATTTTTTTTTTTATAGGTAGAGGGAGAATTCTATTTTAGCATTTTTGTGTCATTCATTTTGAATTTAATATTTTATGATTGTATGTGGTCTTTGAACTAAGGTTTTATGATTAACAATATTAATAGTCGTTTCTCTATTATTGCAACGGTCCGCGAGTTATAACCCCAAAGGTGTCACTATCCATATACAAAAACTCCAACAAAACAAATTGTTCAAAAAACCCCATTTAACATAAAATCGTCTATATTACCCTTTCTATTTAAATCACCCCAACAAAAATAAAAATCAACCCCACCTTTAAATTTTATTATATTATCACCACGAACAACAATCCACCACCAACAACACCACCACCGAGCAACCACCACCGCCCGCCGTCGCCGCCACCGACCACCACCGCTGCCGCCACCGACCACCTTCGTCGCTGCAGCCACCGACCACCACCGCGCCACTACCAGAAAAATGATGAAACCAAAAATTGGTTTCACCAAAATAAGATGAAACCAAATTTTGGTTTCATCATAAATGAAAGGCGAAAGAAGAAGAAGAAGAAATGAAACACAATAAGATGAAATCTTCCACCAAATGTCAACCGCACCGCCCCATCGCCACCACAACCATAATCACCACAACCACTACTACCATTACCTCCTTAACTAAGACTACTTTCAACAAAAAACATTCCACAATAAGATGAAACCTACCACCACCGTTAACTGCACCACCCCCATCGCTGCCACAACCACCAGCACCACAACCACCACTACCATTACCCCTTCAACTACAACCAGTTTCAACAAAAAATAATCCACCCGTATCCCACCATCAAAAATTGCCTTCACATATATCAAATATTCAACAAAATGAAAAAATACGATGAAACCGTTTTCATCAACTTCACCAATTCATTACACTTTTAACAATCCCGACATACACCTCTTTAATTGTAACCCATACTAGTCCTTTATGCAACACCTCAAGCTCAACTACAACTCTCATTGCATTAGCACCAACCTTACTCAATTAATCCATTCTTTATCACTTCCATAACTTCCGGTTAAGGCCACCACTACCAACATAACTTCTTCACCAAAGACTGCAGTATAAGTACCAGGACCCGCTATACACATTCTCCCAATTCCGTACACGCATATAATCAAAATCACCATTGTACATATAATTGAAACCACATGTTGTCATTTCACCAACATAACTTCAATGATGAAACCAAACACGCCGTTTTCTAAGTCAAAGGAATAAAACTAGACAAAAATCGGTGAAACCAAAATTTGGTTTCATCATAAACTTAATTTTCATCATTAAAATCTTTGGTTTCATGATAAAAAATAAGCAAGTTCATGATGAAACCAAATTTGGTTTCATCATTAGTTTACTGTTTTCACCAACCAAAACTGTCAGAATTTGATGAAACCAATTTTGGAGGAGATGGAGGTGATGATGATGTTAATGGAGGTGATGATAATTTTAATGGTGGCGGATCTGATGATGGTGTTAATGGAGGAGACGGAGGTGATGATGATGTTAATGGTGGCGGATCTGATGATGGTGTTAATGGAGGAGATGGAGGTGATAATGTCAATGGTGGCGGATCTCGGGACACATTGGTTGGTTTGATGGTGGCGGAGCTATTTGATGATAGATCCCCATGAACATAAAGAAGGTGTTGCTGGACGAAATAGAGGTGTTCATGTAGGAGACGGAGGTGTTGCTGCTGCTGGTGACGAGGTGTTGCTGCTGGTGTTCGTGGAGGTCTATTGTTGCTGTTGGTGGTGATAATGGTGGGGCGAAGGAGATGGAAGAAAGAAGAAGAAGAAGAAGAAGAAGAAGAGGAGGAGGTAAAAAGGGTATGTTTGGGTTTTTTTTAAGTAACAAAAAACTAAATTTATTCATTATTATTTGACTTGGGGTTTTGTGCCACTTTTTTATCAAACGGTTTTTATTTGTTAAAAATAATATGACCGGTTTTTTCTTATCACTAGTTTGTTCACCTAGGGGTTTTGTCACTAGTTTTGTTATCGCAATATTACTGTAGGCTATATAGCCATGTTGAGAAAACTAAGGTTCTGAAAAACTTGAAGCTTATTCTGATGTTAAAAAATTTACGGTTCGTTTGAGAAAGCAAGTACGTGGATCGCAAATGGTAAATGCTTGATCTATGTAGGATATTAACTCGATGAGGTTCAATATGTTGTTAGAAACAACACTTGTATCATGTTTACTTATTATGACAATCATAGGAAACAAATTACTGGGTACTTTATGATGCTCTTCCATATCCAACAATGTAATTCACCTTATAGAATTTGGAATTCTTCAAAACTCAAATACCTTACGCTCTGGGGAGTACAATTTAGCCGATGATTTACCGAAATGAGCAACTTTTTTTCCAAATGCTCAGTTTGTCTTGGCAAACCTTGAAGATAGAAGAGTTTGGATGGATGTTGACATTGTTAATGATTTCTAGGCCAATTAAGAAATGTTATAGTTTGTTATAGTTCGAAGTGCAACGAGGCTCAAGCGGAATCCGAACACCTAAATCCAAAGAAGATATGGAACAAGAGTTGGCCCCCAAAGGCAAGTTTCTTTCTTTGGTTGGCTGCTATAGAAAAAAGAATCCTAACTCAAGACCAAAGACCCAGCTAGTCGAAGAAATTGGAGAGATGGTGCCAATCACCGTTATTTATGCATCAATGATGCAAAAACTTCATTACACTTGCTTCTCCATTGTCCGTATGATTGCAGAATTTGGCTCTCTTTCATACAGAGTTCAATCTCATTTGGACTATTCCTCATTCAATCGATGCTTTGCCATCTAATCTTGGCCTCACTCCGGCTAAATCGAGAATAGACATTGTCATGAAGACCATGCAGCCATTTTTATGGAACTTGTGGAATGAGAGGATTTATCGAGTCTTTGACAATAAATCTCTTGAAAAGTCTAAACTAATTATGGCGTATTGGCTTTACAAGCAACCTCAATTTCAAGGAATATCTCTTCGGTACTTTATGCTCAATTGGAAATCGGTGGTGTTTGAGCCTCCATAAATTCCACCTGTCTTGCGTAAGGAGTTGTAAGTCTATTTTCGCAGCAGGAGTTGTTTTTGTTGTTGTCTTTTTCCTTCTTTTTTTGGTCGGTTCCTGTAGTACCTGTGTTTACTTTTCGGGAGTCTTTTTCTTTCTTTTATAAATTTTTTCTTTCTTTTCGGGAGTAAATTTTTTTATAAATTTATAAAATTTCTTTTATAAATTTTTTCTTTCATGTTTCTTTTTCTTTCTTTTCGGGAGTAAAATTTTTTCTAGAAAATTTTTGTCTTGGAACCTGGCCACTAATGAGAGTTCAAGAAAATATCCAAATTAAAACTATGGATATAATAATAAACATGGTTTTGAAAATATCCAAATTATACACTATGGAAAGTCCGATGATTACAAGTTCATAAATGTGCACGACTTATTGATGGAAGAACAATTCTTTAGTTGAAATCTATACGTAACGGAAGAACAATACTTTATATAAATAGCCAAGTAAAGAACCTAGAAAATACACCAAGAATTCTTCTTTTTCTCTAGGATTTATATGTTTTTTCCTAAATGATAATTTATTAAAATATCTTATATTGTGTTAAATTATTGTCTCTTTTATTTTCTAGTTTGTATTCTTTACAATATTTAGAATTTCATTGTATAGCTGTGCCAATTACATACACGGATTTTAGCGCAACAGGTCTGTCATAGAAAACAGTCGATTTTTCAAACAATTTCGGAAATTAATTATATTTTAATCTCGTTGGACACTTACGACCACAGTAACACCTAAACATGAAAGCCCCGACTGGAAGTAATAAATGAGCAACATTTCTACAATGATAAGCTAATGCCGAATTTGATATCTCAATCCCAAGGAGCTTTTGTAGCTGAAAGACAAATTATGGATGGTATTTTGATTGCAAATGAATTTATTGATTCAAGAAAAAGAGAAGGAAGGAAGGGATTGTTTGCAAGTTGGATATGGAAAAAGCTTATGATCATGTTTTGTGTGTGTGTGTGTGTGTGTGTGTGTGTGGGCTCGGTGTTCTTAGGAAGATGGGGTTTGGTTGGAAATGGAGACGATGGTTTCGATGTTGTATCACTACTGCAAGGTTCTCGGTAGGGCTGGCAACGGATAAATATCCGCCGGATATTGGCAGTACCGATAAGGTTAAGGTTAAGGATTATCGGATATCCGGTATCCGATAATATCCGGCGGAATCCAAAAATTCCATATCGATAAGGTTAAGGTTAAGCTATCGGATATCGGAATTTTATCCGATAAAATCCGGTTTCTGGGAGCAAAAGGAAAAACAGAGTTAAACACTTCAATTCAGTTCTAAAAATGTCTTCTTCTGTCTTTATACACATTCAAAATGTCCTAAAACAGAGCTCAATTCAGTTTCTCAGTCTCACACATGAAAAGAAAGTACAAAAGATAACCCACAAAAGTCACAAACAAATGCAGAACATGGAGCAAAAGAAATAAAATGCCAATGGGCAATGGCTGACTACTAGTGCTCTTGCTTGGCTGCTTGCGTGTTGCATCAACTGCAGTCTTTCCATAGCTTCATGGTACAGAATAAACATTCAAGTAAGAGAAGAGAACCAGTTATCAAAAATTTGGTCACTGCAATTGGAATGTACCACCAGGCTTTTTTACTACTACTCTGGCATGTACATTAACACTACAACAAAGGCATCGAAGTAGATATGAGATAAGCATGATTCTGTTAGCACAATTAGCAACATGTTAATCAATTGAAAGTGTTACACTATCCACCCAAGTGAATATCTAGAATCGTGCAGACATTATCATGATTGGAAGATGTTAGAAATTTTCAGTGATTCTGAATTTAAAACATGGCAACAGAAAAGTATAAGCATGAATGCATGATTCTCTTTTATCTATGAGCATAACTAGTAACACAAGGGAAGGAGCTAACAAAAATTTGTGCTACCCAACAGATTCAGGCTAAGTCTTGAAGTCATAACTATCAACATAAACATTATTATTTCGAATATAACTGGGCATATGCTAGATTTACACTACTTAAACACCAAAATTTAATTTAAAATTAGAGAAAGATGGAATAACTTACACATGACCAAAGTTTCTGTACTCTTTTTGGGGTCTTAGACGAACAAGGATTTGATTGTACCTCGGCCTTGATGTCTCGCATTCCAATCAATACAATAGCACACATAAGAAGCTGAATATTCACATTTCACAGGACTTCAAAACAGTTTGCAAAGATAAAAAAATAATTCAAACAATTTTTAACCCTGATTTTAAAACTTCTAAACATGAATCACTCTTTATCAACATAAAGATGTTAAGTATATAAAAGAAAGAATCAAAGAAAATCGATCAAGGTACAATCAAACCAATCAATTCAAAAACCCTAACCAAATGATAAATAGGAAGGAAATTTAGTCCCCAATCAACACAAACAAACAACAAATAATACAAATTTTATTACCAATTATCATATTTAACATAAAATTAAAGTTAACCAATTATCAAAAAACCCAAACCAAAGATGAATATGAAGCCTAATCATGTTTCCCATAAACTTAAAACAACATCCCAAGTTCTCAACAATCATCATCTTCTTAGAAAATCGAAACCCTAATTTCTGTAATCAAACCCAATCATCAAAATCAAAAATCGAAATCCTAATTTCTTTGTTCCTCTCTATAGACTTGAACTGAATTCAGCAATCGCAACAATCAATTTTAGAAAATAAAATCAAAACCTAATTTGAGAAAATCAATCATTACTTACTTCTCTGAGTATCTCTGACCATCTATCGATCTCTATTCTCTAGTCTCCGACACTCTCTCTCTCGATCTATCTTAATCTTTCGATCTTTCTCTTCTTCAATCAGTACTGTGTCTCTCTCGATCTATGTTGGGACTTGATTTGAGAAGAAACAAATGTGAAGAGAATAAGAACAAAGAGTAACGAGTCTCTGGTTATTCTCGACGGATAATTCCTAGGGGTTGGAATTACGAGTGCACCCCTAGGCTATCGGATGTCGGATATTAACCTAACGGAATGACCCTAATCCGATTCCGATAGGGTTAAGAGGGAATATCCGATAATAAATCCGGTTTCGATATCCGATATATCGGATTAAATCCTATAGGAAGTCGAATTTTCGGAAACGGATGTCGGATTTCGGAAGTCCGTTGCCAGCCCTAGTTCTCGGTGATTATAAATGGAGCGGCACAAGGTTTTTTCAAGGCCTCTGGGGGCTGCGGCAAGGAGACCCTCTCTCGCATTTTTATTCTTATTAGTGGCTGAAGTGTTTAGCAAACTTATGAACAAGGCAAAAGCAAAAGGTTTTCTTAAGGGTTTTTATGTCAAGGAAAATGGTATGGAAATATCGCATCTTCAATTCGCCGACGATACGATTGTATTTTTAGATGCGAAGGTAGAAGAGGTGCAGAAACTTATGGAAGTTTTAGAGGGATTTAAAGCTAAGACTGTCCAAAGTTAACTGGCCCAAGAGTTCTATGGTGGGTATTGAAGTTCCGCAGAGAAAATTTAACTTTGTGCAACGTTAGCAAGGTGCGTGGTTGCCGAGTTTCCTATTTCTTATCTTGGAATTCCTATTGGATCTTCTACAAGGCTAAAATCAATTTGGAATATAATTTTTGAGAAGTTGACTCTAAGACTAGCGCCATGGAAGAGGAAGTACCTCTCAAATCCGGAAGAGTAGAGCTCATCAACAACACACCGCGGCTATTCCTTTGTATTAATTATCTTTTCCATTCTGTTTCAAATGGCAAAGAAGTCGGAAAGTCTCATGGGAATTTTCTATGGGAGATACTATTAGTAAGAAGCGTGTACATTGGAGGTCCTGGAAAAAGGTTTGTGTTCCGAAGAGTGAAGGCGGGTTAGGTATAAGAGATTTGAAGACCACCAACGAGGCTTTGTTAACCAAATGGCTGTGGAGATACGGTGAAGAGAAGGCTAGCTTATGGAGGAAACTAATATATGAGAAATTTGGTGGTGTGGAAGAAGTTTGGGTCCCTAAAGATTCGAAGATAACTTATGGGTGGGGATTTTGGCGAGGTATTCTTAATCATCCGCAATTCTCAAAAAAGGGTCGAAGATTTCAAAGAGAATAGGTAATAAAAAAAGATTTTGGGATGATGTTTGGTGCCACGAAAAACTCTTAAAGAGTTGTTTCCAAAGTTATGAAAAGTGAGTAGAAAGAAAGAATCTTTAGTTGAAAATTTAAACAATGGAAGCGTAGAATTGCCGTGTTGGAATATAGTACCATGTAGAGGGCTTAAAGAGGAGGAGTTTCAAGAGGTAATGGAGTTCTCTAGAATTCTAGACAATCATGGGCTGCTGGCGGAAGATGACAAACGTGAATAGATATCTAATTCGCGAGGTATGTTTTCTCTCGTCGATTCTTGTTATTCTTGGCTTATGCATGATTTGGGTCGAATTGCTCCAACCAAATTTCCTTCCGACTATATATGGAACAAAACAATCCCTACCAAAATTAGTTTCCTAGTTTGGGAAGCAGCTAAAAGAGTGGTACCAACTTTATCCATGTTGTCAAGAAGAGGTATGGTAGTGGTGAATGTGTGTCCTTTTGCGAGAACGGTGAGGAGTCGTGGAACACCCGTTTCTCCATTGTCCTTTCATTTGGCGGATTTGGGATCACTTTTTACATCAAACTGGGCATTGTTTGGACTCACCCGACGTCCGTTCTCGAGTTCATATGGAAATGGAAATTGATGGTATCTATCAAGCCTCTTGTTTTCTTAAGATATTGCTTGCCTTTTGCTATTTGGTGGGTTGTGTCACTACGGGAAAAATATACATCTACAACTGGAGATTTACAACACTTTTCTAAACATCGTAAAAAGTCCTATGTTTTACAACTGGTTTCAAAGGAAGATTTGTCGTATATCATCACTGCCAACCCTTAGGAAACAAGGGGTTGCGTTAAGAAAACAAACGACAACTCCTTAAGCAAAACAGTTGTGACGACATTTGGCTATAACAACTCTGTTCCATATATGTAGTGACTTAGCCTATCACAATTCTGACAAGTGTTGTTGAAGAACACAAAAATATGATAATGAAAAAAATGTTAGAGGGGAGATTCGAACATGAACCTAGTGCATGGAAGTCTAGCACATCAACCACCCTTTCAGTTCACAAGTTTGGTTTTTTTCTTTTTTTTTAAATAGAAACCTACAACAACACTTATAAGTGTTGTTGAAGTAAAAATATATAATGTTGGAAAAAATGAGGTTATAGGGGAGATTCGAACATGAATCTACTACATGTACGTCTAGCTCATCAACCATCTTTACCGTTCACAAGTTTTGACTTTTTTTTTCTTTTTAATAAAATGTATAACAACACTTATAAGTGTTGTTGAAGTAAAAATATAGAACATTAAAAGAAATGAGGATGGGGGGATTTGATCCTCAACCTCCTGTATATAAGTCTACACCACTAACCATACCTACACTATTACATGTTCTGTCAAGTTTGTGGTTCTTTAATACACTAACTTTATGACAACCCTTCATAAGAGTTGTAAAACAAAATGTAATGCTCAGGTGACTAAGCCGCAAACAGCACGAAGCCTTCTCTGTAAACAATCACAGACACGCCTTCTCTGTAAATAATTACATACATTTTTCACTATTTGTAATGTTTACTTTACTCACTTCGAATAAGGTTACTGGGGTAATTTTCACAAATCCCCATAATATTTATTACCTTTATTTCTAGTAAGGGTCATATGGTGATTTTAACAATTTATAATATTTAGTTTACTTGTTTTCCGATAAGCGTGGTCTGGTCATTTTCATAGTCTTCATAATATTTATTGCATTAATTTCCAAGAAGGGTAATATGGTCATTTTCACATGCAGTAGTATTTACTTTACCTTTTTTCGATAAGGGTAGTCAGGTCACTTTCACAATCTCCATAATATTTATTGCACAAATTTCCATGAAGGGTAATATGATCATTTTCACTATCCTGTAATATTTACTTTACTTATTTCGATAAGGATAGTTTAGTAATTTTCACAATCTCCGTAATATTTATTACCTTTATTTCTAGTAAGGGTAATATGGTCATTTTAACTCTGCTATTCTTCGAACCTCGGGATGTTCAATTCGATATATTTCTTATCGAATTCGATATATTTCTTACCCGTAAATGGATGGATTAAATCGTTCTTACAAAGTTTCGACTTAGAATAGTCAACTCGCGGCTAGGATTCGATCTCGGAGCATGGTATGCATAGAATATGCATAAATAAGGTTTGTTTAAGGTTTCGTGGAATATCTCGAAGGAATTTTACCTGTAAATGGATGGATTCGTCGTTCTTACCAAGTTTCTGACTTAGAGTAGTCAACTCGTGGCTAGGTTTCGATCTCGGAGCATTGTATACATAGAATATGCAGAAATAAGCTTTGTTTAAGGTTTCGTAGAATATACCCAAGGAATCTTACCCGTAAATGGATGGATTCGTCATTATTACCAAGTTTTTGACTTAGAGTAGTCAACTCGCGGCCAGGTTTCGATCTTGGAGCCCGGTATGCATACAATATACAAAAATAAGGTTTGTTTAAGGTTTCGTACAATATTTCGAAGGAATCTTACCTATAAATGGATGGTTTCTTTGTTCTTACCAAGTTTCTGACTTAGAGTAGTCAACTCGCGGCCAGGTTTCGATTTAAGAGCCCGGTATGCATACTTTTATGCAGAAATAGGGTTTTTTAAGGTTTCGTAGAATATCTAGAAGAAATCTTACCTTTAAATGGATGGATTCGTCGTTCTTACCAAATTTCTGAATTAGAGTAGTCAAATCGTGGCCAGGTTTCGATCTCGGATCCTAGTACGCATAAAATATGCAGATATAGGGTTTTTTTAAGGTTTCATAGAATATCTCGAAGGAATCTTACCTATAAATGGATGAATTCATCGTTATTACCAAGTTTCTGACTTAGAGTAGTCAACTAACGGCCAAGTTTCGATCTCGGAGTCTGGTATGCATACATATATGCATAAATAGGGTTTGTTTAATGTTTCGTAGAATATCTCGAAGGAATCTTACCTGTAAATGGATGGATTCGTCATTCTTACCAAGTTTCGACTTAGAGTAGTCAACTCGATCGGCAATAGGTTTCGATCTCGGATCTTACCGTAAATGGAAGAATTCGCGCATACAATATGCGACTTAAAGTAAATAGGGTTTTATATTAAGGTTTCGTAGAATATCCCGAAGGAATCTTACCCGTAAATGGATGAATTCGTCGTTCTTACCAAATTTCTCGACTTAAGAGTAGTCAACTCACCCGAAGACTTGCCGTAAATGTTTCGATCTCTGAAATTTCGCCTGGTATGTATACATATATGCATAAATAGGGTTTTTTTTTTTTTTTTTAGTTTCGTAGAATATCTCGAAGGAATCTTACCTGTAAATGGATGAATTCGTCAATCTTACCAGGTTTCTGACTTAGAGTAGTCAACTAATGGCCAGGTTTCGATCTCGAAGTCTGGTATGCATACATATATGCATAAATAGGGTTTTTTTAAGTTTTCGTAGAATATCTCGAAGGAATCTTACCTGTAAATGGATGAATTCGTCGTTCTTACCAAGTTTCTGACTTAAAGTAGTCAACTCACGGCCAGGTTTCGATCTCGGAGCCTGGTACGCATACATATATGCATAAATAGGGTTTGTTTAAGGTTTCGTAGAATATCTCAAGGAATCTTACCCAAATGGATGGATTCGTTATTCTTACCAAGTTTCGACTTAGAGTAGTCAACTCGCGGCCGGGTTTCGATCTCGGATCCCCGGTTACGCATACAATATGCAAAAATATGGTTTTTTAAGGTTTCGTAGAAATATCTAGAAGGAATCTTACTGTAAATGGATGAATTCGTCGTTCTTACCAAGTTTCGACTTAAAATAGTCAACTCACGGCCGTGTTTCGATCTCGGATCCGATACGCATACATATATGCATAAATAGGGTTTGTTTAAGGTTTCAGTAGAATATCTCGAAGGAATCTTACATGTAAATGGATGAATTCGTCGTTCTTACAAAATTTCTGACTTAGAGTATTCAACTCACGGCCAGGTTTCGATCTCGAGCCTGCACGCATACATATATGTAGAAATAGGGTTTGTTTAAGGTTTCGTAGAATATCTCAAGGAATCTTACCCAGAAATGGATGGATTCGTCATTCTTACCAAGTTTCTGACTTAGAGTAGTCAACTCGCGGACAGGTTTCGACCTCGGATCCTGGTACGCATACAATATGCAGAAATAGGTTTTTATTTAAGGTTTCGTAGAATATCTCGATGGGATCTTACATGTAAATGGATGAATTCGTCGTTCTTACCAAATTTCTGACTTAGAGTAGTCAACTCACGGCCGTGTTTCGATCTCGGATCCTTATACACATACAATATGCGAAATAGGGTTTTTTTAAGGTTTCGTAGAATATCTCGAAGGAATCTTACCCGTAAATGGATGAATTTGTCTTTCTTACCAAGTTTCGACTTAGAGTAGTCAACTCACGGCCAGGTTTCGATCACGGATCCTTATACGCATACAATATGCAGAAATAGGGTTTTTTTAAGGTTTCGTAGAATATATCGAAGGAATATTACCTGTAAATGCATGAATTCGTCGTTCTTACCAAGTTTCTGACTTATAGTAGTCAACACACGGCCAAGTTTCGATCTCTGATCCTGGTATGCATACAATATGCGAAATATGTTTTTTAAGGTTTCGTAGAATATTTCAAGGAATCTTACCTCGTAAGTGGGTGAATTAAATGCGTTCTTACCAAGTTTCGACTTATAGTAGTCAACACACGGCCAGGTTTCGATCTCTGAGGAATCTTACCCATAAATGGATGGATTCATCGTTTTTGTGAATTTTTAGACTTCTTGGTTCATAGTTTGTAAGTTTTTATACCGAACTTGAAGTTTGAATCGACACCGAGCTTAATATTTATCAATTTCGATGATGTATCATGCTAAGTTTGAAGTCAGAACCCTCTCAAAGCTTCGTGGTTCATAGATTATATGCCATTATATTAAGTTTGAAGTTCGAATCGACATTGAGCTTCATATTTATCGATTTTGATGATGTATCATGCTAAGTTTGAAGTCAGAACCCTCTCATAGCTTCTTGGTTCATAGTTTGTATGTCGGTATACCACATTTGAAGTTTGAATCGACACTGAGCTTCATATTTATCGCTTTCGATGATGTATCATGCTAAGTTTGAAGTCAGAACCCTCTCATATATTCGTGGTTCATAGATTGTATGCCATTATACCAAATTTAAAGTTCGAATCGACATCGAGCTTCATAATTATCGATATTGATGATGTATCATCATATTTCTGAAGTCATAACCCTTTCAAAGTTTACCAAAGTGAACTAAAGCTAACTAAACTTGTCAAAATTACTTCATGACCCATGCGACTAGTCGAAATTCAAACCTAAGAACAAAGAGAAAGCACAAAAACACAAAGAGAAAGCACAAAGAAACACACCAATTATCGAATTCATTTTTCATTTTCCCGATTCATTCTTATATATTTTTTGGATTTTTTTATATCAGAATGTCGATAACAATGTCCTAAATTTATTAATATTTTTTTGGATTTTTTATCATGTCGAAGGTTGATAATTAAACCGAAAACATGAGTTCGTATTAACACAAAGAGAAAGCACAAAGAAAACACACTTGCCTTGATCCGTATGACACTCTTAACTTAAATCTATACCGTCCAAATATTTTCATAATCCGTGTGACACAATCCTACCACATCTTATCCGTTCAAATTCTTTTAGATAAAACGATTTTTTTTTCTCTCTCACTTATCTTCGCTCACTCATTTTTCTCTCGTCTCTCATCTTCCCCTCCCTCCGGAAAAAAAAAACCCAACTCAAGTTCGCCTCCCTCAGAAAAAAAAGAATCCTCACTCAATTCACTGATTTCCCAAATCCATGATTCTCTTTTTGATTTCATATTGAATCCTCACAAACCCTAGCTTTAGTTCAAGTGGAAACCCTTAATTTCATCACTGATTTCTCTATTTTACTTCATCTTGAACTCATCCCCAAAACCCTAATTTCTATCATCGGATTTACATGTTCTTCTGGTTCTGAATCAAATTACGTACTCGTATTAACACCTCCTCTAACAGACACACCTAGATCATTCCCTGTCTCTCTTGATCTAAAAAGATCTCTATTTCATATTCCGACAATGTTTGTGCTGCTACTGATCGATAAAAGAGGGAAGAACTGATGCTCGAATTACACATAAAGGAGATGGTTAGATGGCGGATAGCGATTCTGGTTCGAGATTGAGGAGCTATGGATGGAATTTAAGCCGGGAATTACACAGAAAGGAGATGGTTAGATGCTGGTTCTACTAATGTAGGATTAAGATGAGAAGAATCAGGATTTGAGTTCAATTTCTGAGATTGTTGTTTGTCTTCGATTTGAAGAGAGAGGAAGCAATTGAGTTTTTGTTCAGTTGATGATGAAGATTTAGAAGATGAAGATGATACTGCTAATAATCAGCTAGAGGTTGAATCGAGATTTGGATTTCTGAAATCAATAAGAACATGCAACAAATGGGTTAAGCCGATGATTCTGCTGCTGTGTTCGATGGTGATGAAGCTTGGGTTATTCTCAGATTGAGATATGGAGTTGATTCTGTGGCTGAAGAATTTCCGATCTGATTTTGTACATGTTCTGTGTATGAAGTTATCAGTGGCTCAACAGATGCTTATTCATCAGGGTAAAGTTTTGAAAGATGGAACAACAATGCTTGAAAACAACGTTGCTGAGAATAATTTTTTGGTCATTATGTTGTCCAAGGTAAGATCTGGCTAATTTTGTGGGTTATGCATTTATATCTCTTGTTTGTTGCATGATTTTATTTACCTTTCAAAAGATTACATTTTATATTGAGACAAGTTATTGCATTTGTTTTAACTAAAGCATTGGACACGAGTAGGTCAAACATGTGAGACCAGATGTTCTGCTATCTAGATGAGATAGAACAGACAAATATTGTTACTGAGATATGCAACCTTGTTTTGGTACTCCACATAAATAGTTCTCATGCTTCCTTGAACACCTAAACAATTTACCTTGTAGCAAATCAAGGGAGATTTTTTCTTATGTGTATACAAGTGTTCACTCATCTCTCTATGTCTGACTTGCTTATATGATTTCAGAAACCTGCATCCTCTGGACCTTCAATCACACCCGCTAGGCTGGTGAGTACTAAAATTTTGTCCCCATCTGATTATGTGATAAAACTTGTATTCTGTCCTCAGTGGGAAGAAATAACATCTCTATTTTGTAGGCGACTCCCTCTGCCACCGACAACCCCTAATCCAGCTCCTGCACCTTCATCTTCACCCGCCACCACTCCTGATTCTACTGTCGCTGCTGAGTAAGTTGTTCTCATCCTTTACGTCAAGTAAAAACAATATGTTCTCCTAGTTGTTAACTCTGTTAGTTGTATATTGCCTAAAGGTTTTGTTGTAATCAATGATTAAATGACATTTTACTTTCATTTGTTAAAGTAGCACCGAGGGAGATGTCTATGAGCAAGCGGCATCCAATCTTGTCGCTGGAAATAACTTTGAGGCAGCCATTCAACAAATCCTTGACATGGGAGGGGGTACTTGGGACAGGGATACTGTAATCCGTGCTCTACGGTCTGCATTTAATAATCCAGAGAGAGCTATTGACTATCTATACTCTGTAAGTTGGCTTCTCTATCAGAGCAGCATGAAAAGTAGAATTTGCTTTTCATTTGTGCTAAATTACTTTTCTGTGCTACATTATTAGTGTTCTAGCATTAACGTAAGTCAAATGTGTATCCACTGTTCTCATAATATATTATATTATCTACTTTTCTACGTCAGTGTATTCCCGAGCAAGCAGTAGTTCCACCTGTGGCCCAACCACCGACAACACCACCACCTGTGAATGCTCCTCCTGCCCAGGCACCACAGCCAACACTACCAGTTCCTTCCGCCGGGCCTAATGCAAATCCGTTAGATTTATTTCCTCAGGTATGCATTTTCTAGATTCTCTAGATTGTAATGATCTCTATTCTTCTGTCACACAGGAACTTCCCAATCTTGGTGCTAACGCTGCTGGTGCAGGATCTTTGGATATATAAATTACTAAAGTACTAATTTATATATATATATATATATATATTTGTTGGATCTTCAATTTGTGTGTGTTTCTACGGTCACACTCTCGCAGTTAGGATCTAGCTCTCCCGTATATCTTGCTCTGCTCTCTAGTCATGGTTTTCTGATTTTGATGTTTGCTAGGAAAGTTTCGTTTTGTCATCTATCAGCCGAACTGTTATCTGTTTTGAACGGCCTAGCTATAAATTTGGAGTTTTTCAAAATATTAAAAACAAACTAGGATATTATCAGCTAATCAAATTATATGTTCTTTCTTTGCAGGTTGGAGTATATGCCAATTCACATGAAACTAGGAATACCGGTAAATCCTTTGTTTGAGAAGCTTTAATCTTTACTAAAACACTTCAAAGATTACAGCGTAGGGATTATCGGAAAGAGTGGATGCTTGAGGAACGTTCTTAGATGGTCAAACAATCTAAAGAATACTTTGGAGTCGCAGACCAAATATGTCATTGGATATTTGACAAAGATCATAGCTCGCTCTTCTTCGGGGAAGGGGTAAAAATGAAAAAAAAAAAAAAAAGCGAAATGAAAACTTTGCCCTTTATCTAGTTCTAGAACGTAATGTTATAGGAATAATTGCAATTTGGTATTGTAGGCATGTATTCATTGGTGGGTAAAGAATTGGGAACTGAACTTTCTTTGTGAACTGTCAATGTTAGAATGAATGTAAATGTGTTATCTTTGGCGAGTTAATGTGAATGTGAAATACTTTGAGCAATTTGGTTTCACCTATAATTTTTTTTTTTCAAAATATTTTCGGCAATTCGGTTTCACCTATAATTTTTGTTTTCAAAATATTTTTATGCACACAACTTCTAATAAGAGTTGTGTTCCATATTTCAACTACACAAACCAGAGGTTGCGAAAGAATGTCTTTACGACATAAGTAGGTGTTGTCCAACATAGTTCTACAACTCTAACAAGTGTCGTGCAAATCTTATTCATAATAGTAATAAGAGTTGTTACATATATTTCTACAATACACATCCTAGGTTGTCTAAGATAGTCCTTCAACTTATACAAGTGTTGTGTTACATATTTCTACGATGCGCATCCTTTGTTGTGTAAAATAGTCCTACAACACAAGCAAGAGTTGTTTTAGGCTTTAAAAAAAAATCGAAAGAGAATCACAACTTTGGAAAAATATTGTCGAACCATGAATCACATCACCCTTTACAACTCTTAGTCAAGCATTGTAGAAAAGCTTAGACTTTCTACAATACCCCCTTCCATAATGCATAAAATGGAGTTGTCGTAGGGGTACTACAACTCTAATCTGTAGTCGTCAATGATGATTTTCCCGTAGTGTGTGGTTGGAAAGAAATGACATTTTGATTGCTAAGAAACAAGTGAAAAAGCCTTTAAACTCTCTTATTATAGACATCAAAGCGTTGCTTCTTAGTTGGTCCATTAATGTTGAATCTTTTAGAAATGTAAAGTTTGAGGACTTTGTATTTGATTGGGTAAGCGTGTTTAGAGAGTAGGTTTGTTGTAAACTCTCTAAGTGCTTCACTAATCTCTTCTTGTATCTTTCGAAGTGCTATCTTGGCACCCTTTCTTTTTTATTTTATCTTTGCCTTTTTCAAAAAAAAAAAGATCCCCACTCACGCTCCTTGGCTAGTTTGCTTTCCCTTGCATTTCTTGGTAATAAACATTTTTAACAAGCATTAAAGTTTATTTTCAGTCCATTGTTCTTTCTTTCATTTGGAGGATTAGGAAATATTTTTTATAACACTTGGGCTTTGCTTGGGTTCATCCGATGACCGTTCTCAAGTTCCTCCGGAAGTGGAAATCGAAAATATCTTTCAAGCCTCTTATTTTCTTAAGATATTATTTGTCGTTTACTAAGAAACAAGTGTTTCTTTAAACAATTGTTTACTATTTACAGAAAGCCTCTTGTTTCCTTTAAACTCTTATTATGGACATAAAAGTGTTGCTTCTTAGTTGGTGTTTACTATTTATAGAAAGCCTCTTATTTCCTTTAAACTCTCTTATTATAGACATCAAATTAAGTGTTGCTTCTTAGTTGGTCCATTAACTTGAATCTTTTAGAAAGGTAAAGTTTGATGAATTTGTTTTTGATTAGGCAAGTTTGTTTAGAGAGTAGTTTTCTGTAACCTCCTTGAGCGCTTTGCTAATCTCTTCTATCTTTCCAAGGTGCTATCTCGATGTTTTTTTTTTCTTTTTTTTTTTAAACATATATTTTTATTATTGGATAAAGAATATTACATTAACTAGTTGGAAGCCTAACAAGCTAAGCTTCAACGACATACTACTATTTTGGATAAAGAATATTACATTAACTAGTTGGAAGCCTAACAAGCTAAGCTCCAACGACATACTATTACATAAATTGAACAGGTTGCCGTGGAAGCCTAACAAGCTAAGCTCCAACGACATACTACTACATAAATTGAACAGGTTGTCGTACTAATCTACCAGCGAGCCTCATGGGTAACCTAGCCAAGGGAGCCGAAGCGGATGGGGGGCTGAGATTGTGTCACAAGCGGGCAAACTAACACTACCTTCTATGTTAATCCCTGCAATATTACGTCATTGGGGACTCGAACCTGGGACCTCCTGGAGCACATGAAACTTTGGGAAAAGGGGATGACCAACTGAGCTAGGTGCCCGTTTTTTTTTTTTTTTTTTTTTAAAAAGAAGTTTATTTTCGGTCCAGGATCTAAAGGGGAATTCCAATAGCATGCACTACACAAACTGCACTTCAGAATTCTGCCTTGTATTGTTTAGAGTCCTGTTAATAGGAGGAAAAGAACAGATTTGAGGAGGGAAGGATTATGAGGAGGGAATTAAAACTTACGAGGAGGGATTGACTCTTTTAGGAGAACGATAAAATGTCTAAAATATCCATATTAAAATTAGGTTTACAAACCAAACAAGACCCAACTAAAAATGCGATACACTTCGTCTTCTTCCTCTTATCGACCATTTTTACAAATCTACCATACGTGCCTCTTTGTTTGATCTTTGTGATTAAGTGGTCCCAGATAGACAGATACGGAACGAGGAGTGATCATTAAGAAATAAGATAGTCCTATCAAAATTATTTAACATCACGTAATCGTTTTAATCCAAATTAGAACGTGATGAGATAACAATGATGAATACAACGTATAAGTGATTTTTAATCATCCGATGCAAATAAGTGATCACAGTAATGACTACCTAAAAAAGAAGGGCTGTTCTTTCTTTGGAGTTTGGACGGAATAGATAAACATTAATATGAATGATCTATGGGAAACAGGGACTGAGAGATGAGGTTATTAAAATGTTAAGGGTAGGGTGGGTAATCCGTAACTGAAACAAGTGTTTGATTTTGACCATGCGTTGACAGCAATTTGGCAAAAATCTTTCCCTTCTCAAATCCGTTCTTTCCCTCCTAATAACATGACTCATTGTTTATGAGTTGGATTCAACATGTCAGTTTGTAGACTGACAGTGACATAGACAGATCCATAAGACCGTGTATGAAATTCGGCGGTCTTTCTGTATAACTGACCCGTAATCCGTATAATTACAATATAGGCCTCACATTCTCACCGCCACATTAGACCCTTTTTATAGAACCGTTTTTTGGGAACCAGCCTTTTTTTGGGGACCATGGTTTTATTTTGGGTAAAGACATTAGAAGTAATTCTAGGCCACCCCATATCTAGTTATTTATTTAATACCTAATCTACCCTCTTAATTAATTTTAGGTTATGATTAGTGAAATGATTTAGTTAAAAACAATTAGTGAGATTAAATTAAAAGATGGGTTTATTATTAGTTGAGTAGAATTATTGTGAGAGTAGAGTTAGAGAAGATGAAGGAGAAAAACATGAAAAATAATTTTTTTTTTTCCAATTCACCCCCTTTGAGTATTCAAATGATGGATTTTATCAACCACAACCGGAGGAAGAGTATTTGGGTGAACAAGTATGCTCCAAACATAGATAATGTATGTTGAATTGGTAAAAACTTCCCCAAAAATGTAAAATTTTGAACTGCTCGGTTATTTTATATGAAGAACAAGTAACCGAACTCATCCGAAGGTGTAGTTCGGTTGCTTTGTGAGGATGAACAAGTAACCGAACTCATCCGAATGTGTAGTTCGGTTGCCTTGGGAGATAAACAAGTAACCGAACTAGTTTGAAGGTGTAGTTCTATTGCTTGATCCAAACACGCAGTTACCGAACTTCATATTAATGGAAGCTCTGACATGCAGCGTTATGTTCGGTTGGTTCGCAACTAACCGAACTTTACGTACAAATAAATTTTAACCAAGTGTATAAGGTTCGGTTGGTTCGCAAACTGCATGCTTTTGCGATCCAATCGAACTAAGTTTAATAAGTTCGGTTGTTTCGCAAACTTGAGATCAATTGCACAACCAACCGAACTTAACAAACAAAAATTTCTTATGTTTTTAACCGTAGAGTTCGGTTACATGGCAGCTTTAATATTTTTATAAATAACCGAACAAATTTGATAGAGTTCTATTATAAGAGAAATAAAAATAATGGGAAAAACAAGAAGGTTCGGTTACATGGCAACTTTTTTCTTATGTTTTTAACCCTAGAGTTCGGTTACATGGCAGTTTTATACATTTATGCGAAACAACCGAACTCATCAGTTCGGTAACATAGTTATAAAGCATATAGAACCGAACTCATCTGAAGGTGTAGTTCGGTTGCTTTGTGAGGATGAACAAGTAACCGAACTCATCTGAATGTGTAGTTCGGTTGCCTTGTGAGATGAACAAGTAACCGAGCTCAACACTGTAACCTCCATTAAACCTCTCCACAACTTCCATTTTCAACTCATTTTGATGATTACTTCTCATTTTTTCAACCAAAAACAAACGACAAGTAATGGGTTTGTGAGAATATCTTTGCTAAAGATTTAAATTAAGCTATATATATATATATAGAGGTGGTGGTGGTTGTTGTTGGTGGTGGTAATCGGTGGTTGTTGGTGGTGGTGGTAATCGGTGGTTGGTGGTGGTGGTAATCGGCGGTGGTGGTGGGAGGAGGTGGTGGTGGTAATCGGCGGCGGTGGGCGGTGGTGATGGTCGAAGGTGGTGGTGGTAGTAATCGGCGGTGATGGACGGTGGTGGTGGGAGGAGGTGGTGGTTATATATAGAGTGAGAGAGAGAGGTGGTTATTAGATTGGTTTTAAATTAAATTAGGTTAAGGGTAGGTTAGTAATTTCAACGCATTAGGACACCCCTTATAACTAGAGGGAAGGTGACCTAATAAGACCATGGTCCCCTCAAAAAATCCATGGTCCCCAAAAAATGGTTCTTTTTATAGACCAACGAGATTGAAAGTTCGATACGTAAAATTTTCTTAGCTTGAAAGGAAATCAAAAGGGGAAATTAGGGGGGAGACCCAAAAAAAAAATAATATTCTCATTGTCAGGCCCACAATTAATTTTTGGTACCGTGACACCCATAATTATATGAAATTATCAGGGGAATCAATACATAAATCGTTATGCATACTATCTTTTCAGGCATAACTCGTTATGCATACTATCTTTTCAGGCATAACTCGTTATGCAGCCTAATTTTTCAGGGGTATAATTGGAAGTGCAACTTGGACATAACATATCTAAAAATCCGCGCCTTGGAATTTTACAAATTTTATATCGTTGGAAATCTTTTTAAGAGAGCTACGCAACGAGTACAAACAACAACATCAAATTTTTGTTTTTCACGAAAATATTGGAGGTGATCTTCATTTTAGGCAAAATTTCGAAAACTGACTACATAACCATTATGCAGCCACCAAAAACGATGCATAACACATTATGCAGACGCATAACGAATTATGCAACCATTTTCTCGTTTGCATAACAAATTATGCATCTATAACAAGTTATGTGACCATTGTTTTTGTTGATTTTAGTGCGTACATAAAAAATTGATGCATAATGCATTATGCAACCATATTTTCGGATGCATAACAAGTTACGCATCAATTTTCTCGATGCATAATGCATTACGCAATCATATTTTCGGATGCATAACAGGTTATGCATCAATTTTCATGACTGCATAACATGTTATGCAGATATTCTTGTAGGTGCATGACAAGTTATACAGTTTTTTTTTTTGTTGGTTCCAACAATAACAGAAAAGTAGATGCATAACATGTTATGCAAACATTTTCCGTACTACATAGGACGTTATGCAACAACTTTTCAAACTGCATAACAGGTTATGCATCCATTTTCATAGATGCATAACCATTTTCATATACGCATAACAACTTTTCGAAACCCATTGGAGCAGTAACTTTTTGAAACACCAATTGAAGGTTCATATTATAGATCCATTTTCAGCCAAGCCAAGCACACCATTTCAGTTCATTCATCCATAGCCCATTACAGCTCCAGATGCTCTCACTTCCCTGTACGTCCCAATACTGACATCAATACCATGAGCATCTGTAATACCATCTCAACCAAGTAACAGCATGACCAATTTTACATCCCTAATGATCCTATGAGTAAGTGCCCATCACAGAGCTGGTTTTAACTTCAATAATAATAAGTCGTATCACAGCATTTTCGTATTTGAATATATCAATGTCATCTAAAAATGTGACATCAAGGCTGTAATCAACATTTTTATCTATGTATTTTTAATGATTACAAAACAATCAAGCTCCAGTTGGTTCGTTAATGACTTGTGAGTATTCAAGAAAGCTTGAACGGCTTAATTTAACACGTCAAATTTTGTAAACTGTTTACAAAAGAATGAAACAAAATCATATCCAACCACACCTCATACACAAGTGTGGTTGGTTTTTACTAAATTGGGGGGACAATGGTTAAATCGACTTGAAATAGTGTTACAATATGACATAGGTTCGAGCTCACCCGTTCATTTGTTAATACGACGCACCGTGGTTTTAATTTAGCTGCTGCCGACCATTCCAAATTCAATCACCCACTCCATCGACCATGTCTTATGACACCATCAGCTGGTCTTCGAGATGCAACTTCCAACAACCATTTAGTCAAGACGCGGATTCATTAACAAAGCCTTTTTCTCTACTGCTTTCACCGACTGCTCAAGTGCTCATAGCTCAGCCAATCCATCTCCCTCTCGGCAACACTCACAGGAACGTCATCACATCTGTAGAGCATTAGCTTGAAGTCTCCATCTCTGGATTCAAAAGCTCTTCTCAACATCCACCCTTCGTCACCAGTTCCAACAACATCAGAACAACAACACTGCTGTAGTTTTAAGCTCCATAGACAACCATTTCGAACAAAACCCATAATACCCCAAACTCCACAGACGTTGCTGCTATAGAGCCCTCAAACAGTCCCATATCTTGGTCTCTGACTATCAGTAGCATCACCAGCTCCTTGTCTCTCTGCATACAGCCATTACTACCGGTTGCAGACAACAATTTGAATGACAACATCTCGAATAGGAAAAGAAAATTTCTTTTGTTTTGATATCAATGAATCTGGCATTCCATTGATGACTATTGCAGGTTCTCCAGGTATCTCATAAACACTGGTTAGTGAAGCTCCGAGATCAAGATCGAGATCCAAATCTTTACCGGGCGTTTCAGTGATCGAGATTGAAAATTGATTAAGGAATTTTTGTGTCGTTGCTCAAAAGGAACTGAAGAAGAAGGAAAAAAAACAACGAAACCTAATTTTATAAATTATGGGTTTGGGACAAATTTTCTCATAGAAAATGGGTGCGAGAATGAGTTTTCCTGGGCGTGGGTTTCTCAGTGGAGGAAATCTGAAAAATGGGTCTCCCTGTAGTTTTCACAAATCAAAAGGTGGATAAGTAGGGAGGAAGGGAGAAGCAATGTCAAGTCTTCCCGATGAGATCTACCATGAGATCCTTCTCAGGGTACCAATGAAATCAATATTTGCATGTATGTGTGTTTGCAAATCTTGGTTTCATACAATTTCTTATCCTAATTTTGCTAAGATGCACCTAAATCATACGTAACAAAGAAGAAACCCTAATCTCATATTTAAAAGCTATAACAAGACAAGCCAGCGTTTATATATCAGTTGTATCAGTAGTCGTGACATCTTATTATCGAAGCGAAGTTGAGGTTGTTGAATCGGAATTCCTAGAGGTGTAAATTGGGTTGTGCCAGCACGAGCACAGCCCAGCACAGCACGCTAAAATTTGAGCACAACCCAGCACGGCACAACACGTTTGTTAAATGGGACGTGCTGGGTTTGACTAATTGGCACAGTAGCACAGCACAGCACGCGACACGGATAAACACGTGGCCCAGCCCAGCCCAGCACGTTAAGAGAGCACGTCATAACATGTACAAATACACCATATAACAAGGCATAATACATCACATCTTTTGTATATTTCACAAAAGAGTCACTATTCTAGCCAGTTTTTAACATTTTATGTTGGGTTATTTATAACAACACATATAATACCTTAATATTTAGAAAATATATTTCAATATCATTGTTATAATGTCGTCACCTATATTTATAGAACATTAATTTACATGACAATAATTCAATTTTATATTTGATGGGTTATTTCTTTTTATTGAATAAACTTGTTAATTTTACTTGAAATAATTTCAAATGATATGTTGTCTAATTAAATTCTTGTGATAATGTCCGACTTAATATATACATTAAGTGATTTCAAATTATTTATAACACGTGTGCCAAGACGGACAAAGACGACGCGTTTATTCGTGTGATGTGCCCATGGGCTGTCTTTGTGCCTAGCTTTTGACTAGTAAAGCACAAAGACGGCACAAAGACGCTTTAGATCGTTGGCACAAAGACAAAGACGACACATGGCACGTGAAGCACGCGACTTCGTGTGCGGGGCTGTGCCGGGCCGGCACGTTTTACACCTCTAGGAATTCCCATTCATATGCCTTAGTAGTAGACCTTCTAGTGTTAAATTGTTGGGTTCAACAAATGGTCTGTTATGCCTATGGCATGGTGGTTACAGTGATAGTATTTGGGAAGAGTTTTTCCGTCTTTGGAACCCAGCCACCAAAGAATTCAAGAAATCTCCCAAATTAACACGTGGAAAATATTATCCCAACAATGACTTATGGTTTTGGCTATGACTGGAAGATTGGTGATTACAAGTTCATAATTGTGCATCCATTTGACGGACAGGAACACAATTCTTTAGTGGAAGTCTATACATTCCGAACAGATTCATGGAAAGACAGTAGAACAGTAGTAGCTTATATGTTTTGCTTTGGCACGGGGCTGCTTTTTAACGGAGCTTTGTATTGTATTGGGCTAACGCGCAAAGATAACACCAGTTTCATTATCTCTTTTGATGTCTGCGAAGAGAAATTCAAAGAATTACAACTACCAAACGAATTTTTAAAGGAAAAGCATTTGCGGATTAATATGGAAGTATTGGAAGGATGTCTTTGCCTACTTGTTAGGGTTATGGTAGATTTTGAAGTTTGGGTGATGAAGGATCATGGAGTTCCCGAATCCCGGACAAAACATTGTAGCATTGCCCAAGGGAGAGTTCGGGGTATCAATCATCCGAGGCTTTTGTGGTCTTTTGAGAATGGTCAAATTCTACTAAAGACTGGCTATGAGTTCTACTCTGTATATTCTATTTCAACTCAGTACATTCTCTTTTGATCAAAAAAAAAAAAAAAGACCCAAAGCATTCAAGTGTAGAAAACCCACAATATTTAGTAGCTTACGCCTTTATGATGCAGTAAATTATGTGGAAAGCCTAGTTTCACTTAACTCGGATACGTAAATAGAAATGAGTAGAGGCTTATAAAGGACGACATGATTATGTTAAATTTATTGAAACTTTACCAGTATTAGTGCTTTTTTTTTCATAGATAGAGGGAGAATTCTGTGTCTAGTGTTGACTTGTTTATGTGATTCACGTAGAATTTGATTTTTATGTATGTGATGTTTGAACTTTTAAGAATATTCAGCATTATGTTTTCTAAACATGGCTATTATTTTAGCTAATGCTGCGTTTGAGAAGTTGAATTGTATTTACGGTTCGTTTGAGAAAAAGTACTTGGATCCAAAATGGTTAATGCTGATCTTGTTAGGATTATTAACTCTGATGAGGTTCAATCTCTTGTCAACACTTGTCTCATGTTTACTGATTATGACACGCTAGACCAACAAAATAATACTATTGTCATAGGAAAAATTACTAGGTACCCATCTACGTGCACCCCCACTTAACCTGGGGTGCACACTCCTCCCCTTATCATTGGCTATAATTAACCATAGTTATTTGACTTTCAAAATAAGGCCCACCTAACTTTTTTTTTGGAAACATAATTAATTTATCTTCAATTTATTATATCCTTATACACCTTCAAATAAATTTAGTACAAGAAAATTGTTCATCTTTTCTTAAGGTTGTAATTCAGTTGTCTTTGTCTTGTGTCGTTTAGCCATCATCCCTTCTTCTTCTAGCCCCATTTCTCAAAACCCTAAATCCCTTTTTTATCTTAAATCACCATTATTTTTCTATCAAGAATTAAAAATCCAAATTAAGTGTCAAGTTAAAAAGAGATGAATCTTAGGTTAAATACTAATCAGAAATTGACGATGTATTAGATTGTAGAAGAATAAGAAGATAGCAACAATATCAGTCTGATGAAAATTAATTAATGGTGATGTAGAAAAGAGTCTTTTTTTTTTTTTTGATGAAGTAGTAATTTCTTTTTGAAGATTTATTGATAAGGAATATAAATCAAATTCAAACGTTTCCGAATGCAAGAAGAGAAAATGGGAGATGAAAACATATAAAAGTGTATTTAAATTAAGTAATCATGAACAACAGTAAGCAATCACGTAGAACTAAAAGATTGTCCCAACTATACAACCGATTCAATCTCAACCACCACAAAACTCAAAAGGTAAAACAAAAATCTTTAATTCACTAGAATTGATTTTCCAAAATTATAATTAAAAAAAAAAATTGTGTACACCACTGATTTTAATCACCACACAGATAGGGAGATCCGACGGAGAAGACGAAAATGGAAGTAAATCAGATGTAAGAACTTGGTAGAATTAGGAAGAGAGGAGAGATAAGTGTTTGGTTTCAAAACATAAATGAGAGAGAGAGTGCTTTATAAGAATTTTTACTCTAATTTGCATGTGGTGGACCCTATTAATAACTAAGGTTAGATATATCCAATAAGGAAAGGAGGAATGTGCACCCCTGGTTAAGTAGGGGTGCACGTAGATGGACTCTTAGTGATGCTCTTCCTAATAATGTGTATTTAGGTCATATCCAACAGTGTACTGCGTTAAAAACGAATAAAAGAGACAATATAACGTCTGGAATAATCTGGTCCCCAATCTGGTCCTCTACTTGGCACCATGATATTACTCCACATTGAAAAAACTATTGCATTGGTTATAAAATAATATGCTGGTTTCGTAGAATCTTGGTTTTAAAATAATATGCTGATTTCATGGAATCTGCTTCAGGAAGCAACCACTGATTTTTATATTACTATATTTGCATGGCTCAAAGTACCCTAGGGATATAATAAGAAGTTCAACCAAATCCAATCAAGAAATCTTCAAATTCTCCGCACAAAATCCTAACATAGTTGGACCTTCATATATCATTTTTAGCAGTTCCTCATATTATTTTCTTCTCCGAGCTTTGCTAAATAATATGCACCATGGGGATGATAACGAAAACACATCATATCCCAAACTAGAGAATTTCTCGAACAAGATCATAAATTTTTTCAGGTTGGTCTCTCCTAAAAAACAGTTTATGCAATGATAAGTTACTTTCACGGGACCCTTACGACCGCATGCAATCACTCCTAACCATGAGAGCCGGATTCTGCAATGAAGACTGTTGTAGGGCCTGATCCTTTTAGGTTTGTAAAACCCTTATTATCAACAATTTTTTTTTACCCGTTTTGTTGCTATTTTATCTCCTTTATTTTTTCATTTTTGGATACTCGGATGCTCAACCGATAGTTGTAGAAAATGCTACCTTCTTGATAATATTAATACACCAACACTGGAATTCTGATAACTACGATTTACGGAGGAATTAAACCCACAGATGCAGGTTTTTTATCTCAACTACTAGTGACTACTATTTTGCTGCCAAAAACGCCAAAGTCTAGAAAACTCTTTTTTTTTAATCGGTAAATAAATTTATAAAGAAAAGAGAAAATGTTCACAGAGCATGAACACAAGATATAAACTATCTCCGACCAAAAGGAAAGACAGTGAATCCACCCAAAAGAAAAAACATAACAAGCACAATACCCTGAGATTCCTCGCACCTAGGCCAAACTGAACTGAAAAGTCTAGAAAACTCTTTAATTAAGTGTGTTCCATTTCATGCAATCTCATTTACTAGCAAAAACTTCTTTCCGTTCCATTTTCCTATAACGTTTAATGTTTACCAATACATCAAACATTTGAGAAATGGCTGCATTTAGAATTAGTAATAGACACCCGAATTAGAGCCGGGCCTGAGGCCGTGCAGGGTGTGCGACTGCACGGGGCAGAAATCGCTGCATTTAGAATTAGTAATAGACACCCGAATATTTAGTAAGACGTTATAGACATCAACTTCATCAGAAACACAAACACACATTCTTAAACTAAAGTGTTGTTCTATCGGTTTCTGGCTATAAATTGATTGAGTGGCGGCAAGTGGAGATACATTGGATCTATTTGCCGTGATGCATTCAATTCTTCATCAGGAAAGAGGCATCTATGCAGATGGAGCACTTTACTGGTTCCGAAAAATGATATGGTACAAGTGAGATTATGGCCTTTAATTCGGAAGGTGAGAATTTCGATCGAGTACATACCATTGCCTCAATTCAAAGTTCAGTTTCTTCACTCAAGTTGTCTGGATGGAAGAATATGTTGTATATGGTTCATACATGAGCTGACATGCATTTGGATGTACAAGACAAATTACATGAGTACTGGAACTAGTTACACCATAAAAGAGTGTAATCTGAAACAGAACTACCATGACAGAAGTTCGTGGTGTTGGATTAAGAAGTTTAACAACTCTGATACTAAAATCCTTGCTTAATATATAGTTAAAATATTCTCAAAGTTTAGGTTCTAGATTTTACAAGATATCTAATAAAGTCTCTTCCGAGCCATTTTATGCATGTCATTTTGTGCCATAATAACGTACCAACATGAACGAGTGCGACACTGTTAGTTTTCCATCAAATGTGAAAAACGACAGAAAATGAAATTCCTTAGCTGTCTTCTCACTTATAATTCATTCAAAAATAGCTCCTCTCGGCTCTTGGTAACAAGTTAACAACACCCTATCAAGAAACGAAACTCATTATTCTGTATTTTCTGGTACGTACCTCACTCTTCAGATTTATGGCCACATTGGAAAATTAATTGTTGTTGTCTTGTTTAGGATTAAGATACAACTCCATGTTTCCTCTAGCCATAATATCTAGGTGATCATCAGATTTCCAGATTGAAAGGAAACTCAAACGTGAAGGCATCAGTAGGGAATTCAGTTGGCTCCGACCCGATAGACTGCTCTAATTCATCAAACCAGTTCAAATTGGCTAAGTTCCTGTTTTGGCTCATGGGAGTACTGTTAACTTCATTGCTAGTTTCTTCAAAGATGTTATGACCACCCCCCATATTATCAACAACCTCTTGGCTGTAGAATCTTTCATCTTGGTTCTGTATAGGAGTTTGTTTATCTATTGTCCCACCGAAGCCTATATGATTATCATTCGTCACCTGCACAACATCTGTACCAGAGCATGAAAATAAGTTATTGTTCTCCACATGCGCATCTTCTTTACCAAAACTAGACATGTTCAATATAGGTGGAGTACTGTTAACTGCATTACTAGTTTCTTCAACGATGTTATGACCACCCCCCATATTATCAACAACCTCTTGATTGTAGAATCTTTCATCTTGGTTCTGTATAGGAGTTTGATTATCTATTATCCCACCGAAGCCTACAAGATTATGATTCGTCACCTGCCCAACATCTGTACCAGAGCAAGAAAATAAGTTATTGTTCTCCGTGGGCTCATCTTCTTTACCCAAACTAGACATGTTCCATATAGGTGGAGTATTGTTAGCTGCATTACTAGTTTCTTCAAAGATGTTGTGACCACTCCCCATATCATCAACAACCTCTTGGACGTAGAATCTTTCATGCTGGTTCTGGATAGGAGTTTGATTATCTATTATTCCACCGAAGCCTACAAGATTATGATTCGTCACCTGCCCAACATCTGTACCAGGGCATGAAAATAAGTTAGGCTCATCTTCTTTCCCAAAACTAAACATGTTGAATATAGGTGGGGTGGGTGTTGTAGTTGGATTATGGGTGAAGATTTGACTTTGGTTTGCATAAGATGGTGGAATAGAAGCTTCACATGATTGAGTGAATGAGGCTGACGGTGACTTCTCTTCAGTAATCTGAAAATTTGATGAGATTCCAGCACCTTGAGAAGAATAGCTTCCATGCGTACAAGATGACTGGTGATTCTTTTTCGAAGTCCTATCAAGAAATCCATTCCGGTAATCGCTGCAAGGGCGTAGTTGATGGTCGCAAGTATAAGTTTCGTTTTCCACCACGGTTTGCAGATCACCTGAGCCTGAGGGCTTCCTCTTCCTGGAAAAATCTAAGTTAACGACTTCTCCATTAACTGACTGAGGCCGTATTATTTCCTCTGCTCTAGCAAAACCCCCAAGTCCCCCAAGATTAAACAGATTCACATCCCTGGGCATCAACTCTTGTACTTCCTTGTTTGACTCATCTTCGACCCCTTCAACATCACACTGCTCACTGCTGTCACCTATAGTGATCAAGGATCCACTGGTACCAGCAGAAGACATAGGGGAAATTCCAGGGTGGAGCTTCCTGGATAATGCCTCTTCCTGGTTAAGTATAGCGATCAAACATGCATTCTCATTTGCCGTCATCCTGTGCTGCAAGCTTTTAGATTGCTTTACAAGCGTTCGGATCCTGGAAATATCAGGGGACATATGTTTGATTACGGCAGTCAATACACCAACCTTCCATGCCTTCTTCAGATTATGAGGCTTCTTGTACGGCGGTGAACCTTGATCATTTTGTATGCCAAGTTGGGGCCACCATTCCTCGTTTCCAGAGGGCCACCATGGTGGTGAAACACCCTCAAACGGGTACTGCTTCTGAGGTGGGTCGCAGTGCCGCATGAGAGTAGACAGGAGAGTACTGAGTGTTCTATCCTGAAGCTCGTCCAAAGTACGAGGGGTGCCAGCGTTGAGGTCATTTTTCATACCAGGAATTGTGTGATCTACCTCGTATTTTTCAATCGCAGCTGGAGCATTTCGATCGAATCTCACTTCCTCTTTCCACCACTTACGGAGATTATCAGACGACGCAGTCACTGGCTTTCCGTTCTCAGGGATGATTCCATAGACGAAACCCTGAGCGTTGCACAACTCCATCATCTTCAACATGTATTTCAGAACTTTTTCTTGCGCCCTTAACATCTTATTATGTGTACTCTTCTCGAGTTTTTCAATTTCTATGTCCTCATCACTAGATTCTTCCTCTACAGTTGCCTGACATGGTTCATATTCAGGAGAAACAACATTTGGTTCCACTAGTAGAAAAGATGGTAAAGAACTAAAATTTCCATTAGAACCTCTCATGTCTTCAAATATCATCATTGATATAAGAATCTGGTAAACAAAACCTAAGAGGAGATCAAATCAAGAATTTCCCTGAAAAAAAGAACAAGTCGTCAATAACGATGCACGGTTCATGAACAAACAAGAAAAATATAACACTGCAGATATTCAAATGAGAAGCAAAAGAACAATATAAAATCAGATACATTCTGAGCATATAATTGCAAAAATAAAACAAAACCAGATAATTAAATGAAATTAAATGGGTTTCACTAAATTCCCTAGGAAAACGCTAATTAAATGATAAACCTAATTTCCATATTAACTCTCTTAATTTTTTTCCCAAACTAAATACTTTTTCAAAAATTGTTGATGGTAAGCAAAACGATCCCCAAACCAGTTTATAAGACCAAATAAATCACATCTATATGCTTTCATTAATCTGTTTTCTGGATTAGATTTATTTCCCTATGTCAAATCCATGAAAAATAGATAAATATATCTTGGAGGGAAAAGATTTGGTTTGTTTTTATTCCCTCTACAACTAGGTTGGATTTTCTTTCTGATTTTATTAAACAGTGGTTTCATGGTACTCTTAAAGAACCCATGACGAGTGAATAATGTATAACAATGGGCATGATGTATTAAATTGAAAAACGGAGAAGTTAACATATTGATAAGAACTCTAAAGTCTATATGCAGAAAACAGATCCAATAAAAAAATATTCAAGTACTACCAATTTTAATTTGGATTTCATTTCATCCATTAAACCTCTATTCAAGCTTTCAGTTGACACGCATATCTTATATTTGAACTCATTACAAGACGATAGAGAAAACCACAACACCCGGAAAGAAAAAATAAAAAGGAAGAGAAATGCTAAATTACCAGGGTAATCTTTTATGTTTCTCAGATTAATAAATCTTAATCATCAAACTCTGCGTATCAAAAAAAACAAACAAACAAATGAGTATTTTATAGTATAGAGAATAAAATTCTATGCAAAGATGAATACTTTTACTCTTTAATCTAAAAGGCTAAAGCTATATATTAATAAAAGAAAATAGAAAACAAGATGAAGATACGAAAAACTAGAAGAGTTTTTACCTTTTTGGAACACTCACCGTAAGGATCTTGTCTTTTTGTTTTGGGAACAGTCAAACCTCTTCACTCTCATTTTATAAGCACCTGTTAGGATAAAAACAAATAAAAAATTGGAAAGAAATTTAAGACACCCTTTTCTTTTAATATTATTTTCATACAAATCTTTTTTTGGATTCTATGTGTATGATAACAAGGAATTAAAATTTCATTTAATGATATTATCTAATAATTAATGATTCACACTGTTGTGAAATGAATTTACCTTTATGGTTCCCATTTCTTATTTAGGTATTTTTTTTATTATTATTTAAAGGTTTATTTTGATTTGTTAGTACTTTTAATAAAGTATAAGTAGATGCTATCTTTTCTCCTAATTTTGTTTGCGTTGCCAGAGGGACAAATACTATTGCTATGTACTTATATTCAACAAACTAACCCGAGGTGGAACAACTTTGAAAGAGAGAGAGTTTTTATTTAACAAATCAACAAAATAATCAGTGTATGAACCAGTAAACAACTGAGTGTGTTATCTAAATTTTTGATGATAAAATAAATCACTATATCAACCTAATTACATAAAAGCAAAAAAGAAAAAAAAATATGGCATTGTTGGATTAGAAAAGAACTCATGTTATTTAACTAACATCTAAGTTTTATATAAATATGTAATACTATTTAATCATTGGGTGCTTAATAAGGTCTTCCAAGATAGTGTATAATATTCCGACTTTTACGCGAATTCTAAACCCTAATAGTCGGAATGACAATTATTTCGAAATGTGACTTATTAAAAAAACGTTGAAAATTCCAGAATACTCTAGGAAAAAAATTAACTTATGACTATGTGGGCTATTGATATTGGAATTTGGAATTTAGAATTTAGCTTCTAGTTATTATTAGAATACATAGTATTTCTTTAATCATTATGTACATTAATGGGGCATTCGGAGTATTGTACAAACGCTATAATTTTTACCTAAACCTAAAGGATGACTACTTAAAACCTTAATAACATATAAGAAGCTTTTTCATGTCCGACTTAGATGAAAAAATGAAATCTTAAATACTTGGAATATTATGTAAAGCAACCGGTTGGAATTATCCCGTACACTGGTTTTTTGGGAAAAACTCGAAGATACGTTAAGAATCATTAATTGCATAATGATTAAAGTTATTCATTAAAAAAAACGAAAAGTATAATTATGGCACAATTACAAGCTAGCAATGTGTTATCTAAAATTTGGATAATCGTATAATATATTATATTGACTTTGTCGATAATATTTTGTTTACAATGCTTTGAATCCAAAAGGAACTCAGATTGTGATTTAGGATTTAGCATCTAGTAGGTATAGAATATAAAATATTCTTTTATATATCATTTAAGTACATGAGTTTTCTTGATATTATATTTTAAATAATGTGACTTTTATGTGAATTCTAAAAATGGTGATTGAAAAAACCCTAACAACGATGAAGAATTCTCTTTCAAAATATGTCTTAGAGAAAATATAAATATCTTTGTAAACATTTAATTAAATACTCAAGATACTCTGGAAACCAACCAGTTATGGCTAATATGTTTATTGATATGAGCATTTACAAATTTAGCGTTTAGTTATTATTATACTTTGAAGCATATGACCTACATGATCACAGGTTAAACACTTAAAATTTATAAGACTGATTCCATTTTTTACATGTTCTTTAATTTGGTATATAGGTCTCCCCTCGTGTGACAGCCAGTATCACGCGCACCATTTGGTGGCGCTCAGTTATGATGCTTGGTTTTGTCGCTATACTTTTATTGTTACGAGCTTTCCGGTATTTGGGTTCTCCATAATATGATGACTGGTTACAGTTCTTTAATCGTTGTCTTTGTAATGTGCTCTATTATGAACAGTATTAGTGTAGGACCAGAATCTCGCAACATTCATATCTCAGCGACGTTTTAACAGAAAGGATGGTTGCGAAGGTCATCGCAGAGTGTTATAGAAGTGACGTAGCGAATGATGTCAGCTTAATCATAAGGAAAGTGTGAAGATTCTGCGAAGATTTGGATTATCTTGCGAAGAAAACCTTTGTAAGCTTGCGAGAATGACGCAGATCAGACCCGAAAATAAAGGTTGGCTTAGCTGTCATCCACTATGTAATATCCAATATAAAGGACCAAGCAAAGTCAAGTAAGAGGAGATCTTTTTGGAAGGTGAGAGAAAAACAAATAGGAGAGAGAAAGTCCAGAGTTATTTTGATTTCCTTGTATTCTTATTACTTTTGTAAGATTCATCAAAAAGATAAATAAAACTTTACTAATTGATCATGGAATTTAGTTAGAAAAGTGTATAATCTTGGAGGGGTGTGGTTGTCGGATATCTTGCAACCACATATTGGCCATAGAAACAGGGACATATTTGAGGAAGGTTTTAAGAAATTAGTGAAGAATTTGTGAAATTGGTAAGGAATCACTAAAATTGAAAAGATGGTAAGGAGAAGCACAAGAATTGCAGGAAGGAGGAGAAAGGAAATGGGAGAATCTTCTAGGATGTGAGCAAGAAATGAAGGAGAAGAACGAATTGAACTCCCAATTCAGCAGACACCAATACAAGGTGGAAACATTATTTATTACGATAGAGTCAGCGTACACACTTGGAGGACAGACTCAACAGAGGGAATAAAAGAAACACAACAATTGAGGCGAGTAGAAGGAGGAATAATCCATGGACAAGAGGGGAATGAAACACTAGAGACACTAAGATAGAAGGATATTTGAAGAAAAGAGATTAGAAGCAGAAGAACGTGCAAATTTAACACAACAAAACCATGAGTTGAGAATGGAAAATATAAGATTACAAAATACAAGGTCGAGAAGTACTATAAGATCAAATTCAAGATCAATTAGAAGAGACAAGACGAGATCTTCTTGAAGTAGATGTTATTGAGTACATTCAAGAAGATATGCAAAATCTCATCGTGAAGAGAGAGAAATAATTGAAGATCATTATATTCAACATGGAGAAAATTATCAAAACAAAATGATAAAGATCATGAACGTAGAAGAAGATGAAGAAAGATTAAAGAGACTAATGGACCAAACAAACACGGTCGAACAAAAGTTTGAAATGAACAAATTTTAATAGAATATTAGTGGCACGAGAAGGATTGAAAGGGAAAGAAAATAACAAGGAATGAACCAGAGAAAAGAAGAGAAGGAATGGTGAAAGAAGACAATTGCATGAAAGCAATAAAGGAAAATAGACATGAACGTAGAAGAAGAGAAGAAAGATTAAAGAGACTAATGGACCAAAGGTCAGGCTCAAATGAACAAATTTTAATAGAATTGGCAGAGATGAGGGGAATACTCAGTAAAAGAAGAGAAGGAGGTAGAAGACAATTGCATGAAGCAATAAAGGAAGGCTGAAGGGGAATATCGCCAAAAATGAAACTTACCTACATTAACCAGGATCTTCGATGGGACAAATTGTGTCGTTTAACATATCAAAGCTTACGTGAGATGCATGCTGCAATGGGAGAATCATGACGCTGTGTTGTGCAAATACTTTGCATCAAGCTTAACGGGAGAGGCGTTAAAATGGTTTGAAGGATTGCCAAAGGATACCATAGCATCTTTTAATCAATTACAAACGATATTCTTAGGAGCTTACATAAGTAACAATTCATTGCGTCCTGGCATTGAAGATGTATTTGGATTGAAACAAAGAATTGGTAAAAGTTTGAAGCATTTAACTATGAGGTGGAAGACAATGTGTAGTAACATGGATGGCCGTGTGGATAAAACATACCTTATTTTATCATTCATTAATGCAATGTTCGCAACGAGTTTGTGGTATGTTCAAATATTTAGGATCAAGAATACTATCACAGTGACTGAGTTGCGAGAGTTCCAAGAGGAATATATTTCTCTCGAGGAGAGACAAAATGAGATGGAGTCGTACCCGGTTGCGAATACAAGCTCAACAATTGTGAATGCCATCTTATTGCCCATATTGACAAACACAGTGGCGAATACTTCGCAAGCTTTGAAAAAAGAAATGGAAATCGAAGGTCAACAAAAGTTGGTTGCAATGGGAAGTCGAGATCAAGAAGAGTTCGAGAAAGAGAGGAGGTTCTATAATCGTGGCGGAAACAACAAGATTCAGAGACTTGACCAACCTCAAGAAACTTATGGAGAACAGAAAAATAACTATCAAAGGGGACCAGGATCTAACAGGGTAGTATGGGAAGAAATAATAATTCCTCCTTTAAATGCTAGTGTGGAAAAGATATGGGAAGCTATAATTTTGATGGAAAATATCCCATCACCTTGGAACATGGGGAAGGAGCCACCACCGAAATACAAAACTAATGAATTTTGTTCATATCATCATTTTCATGGACATTCCACAAATGATTGCAGAAATATAAAGAGAATTATCCTTAAAATGATAGATCAAGGCAAGTTGAACCATTTTCTGATAAGACAACCACAATATTTACCCTTATCACCACCACCAGAATATCGCAGAGCAAATGCAGCGAAAAGAGAAGATACATTTTTAATTGAAGTTGGATCAAAATAAAAAAAACTTATTCTGCAATTCTATTGTACATTCATACAAAACAATAGAGGATTTTCGTGATAACTTTCTGAGCAGAGTGTTCGCAAGAGATGTTGACGATAGAGAAATTATGATATTGCGAAAGTTTCGCCACTAAAAGAATGGCAGAAACAACCTATTTCCTTTACATCCGAAGAAATTCCCGAAGGAGGAGAAATTCATGATAATCCGTTATTGGTAAAGTTATATATCAACCTGAAACCAAAGGAAGATGAAGATGATGAAGCTGAGGATTCATGGGCGATCAATAGAATATTGATTGATACTGGAATTTCTGTAGAAATTTTATTTTACCATAGCTACAAAACTATAGGGGGAAAAGATGAAGATTTGAAACCTTCGACTTATAAGATTTATGGTTTTAATGGTAATGCGAACAAGCCCAAAGGAGAGATTACCATGCGAATTCCTTTGAAGGGAATATCTTCCGAAATTATGTTCTGTGTTGTTGATGTAGAGTCACCATACAACGCGTTGATTGGTCGACCTTGGCTGCATGGGATTCTGGGAGTAGCTTCAACCTTCCATCAATGCATTAAGTTTCCTCATCCTAATGGTGTTGGAATTTTAAGAGGAGATTGAGTTGAAGGGAGAAAATATCATGCAATCTACGTAGAAAAATGTGAAGAGAGAGTAACTAAAAAGATCAACTGGAAGCACAATGTCATAGAAAAGCAAAGAGGCGAACAATTGATGGTAGACGCAGTGGAACATGGGAGAGAAGGGATTTATGAGAAAGAAATGATTGCTGAGAATGAGCATCAACGAGTATTTCTCAAAGGAGAGTTGGTATTACTTTTATAGCCCATTTTTCAGAAAGATGACGGAGATGAACATGCGAACAGATAGGAAGGTCCATACACAATAACAAAGGTGCTTGAAAGAGGAAAGTATGAATTAGAAGGAGTGAAAACTGCAGTGTATGACGCAAAATATTTGCATAGGTATGCTACAACAGATGGTGATGACACAAAACCAGTAAAGAATGTTTTGCGAAATAAGATCATCAATAGTGTGCGAGAACTTAAGGAAACACAAACACAAGGTGACAAAAGTCAAAAGCTCAAAATTTGAAATGGGAATGAAATTGATTAAGTTGGGAAAAGAAGAAAACAAAGCTGAACGCAAAAGATGTATTCAAAAAATATCTTTTATTCAAAAGAATTAAAAGAATGAAGACCTGCGTTAATTTCGCAGAAATTATATTCAAGAGAATGAAAATTGCGATGATTTCGCAGAGATACTTTTATCGAAACAAGTATGCGATAGTTTCGCAAGATTTATGAATTTTACAAATAAAACAAAAGAAAATACGAGAATAAAACAAAAAGATAGAGGCACCCAACTTTAGCGTACACCCTAGTTCGCGAATAAAATTTCGCAAGAGGCAAATGTTAGACCTAAAGTGCGTCATTGAAGGGGAGACCTATTACATGGGCCAGGGAAAGTTTACACCGCCCCGGAACCTGGGTCATGGAGACTTGGGGTTTTTAAACCCATCCAGGAGAGGCGCCTTGGATTCTCAGCTTAAGCTTATGACTTAGGTTGGGCGACTAAGGTAAGAAGGTCTCTCCTAAGGAGTGCAGAACTCGATCAAGGCGCCGAGGTACACGGTTGAGCCAAGAGTTCCTGGGGAGTTTGAAGCGTCTCGACCATTCTTGGCAAGTCTTGGATATGATGCACTCGGCCCGAAGAAAACTCCACTTAGGGTGCGGTCTTGTAACCATCAGCCATATCGGCGAAGGGATAAAAGGCCACGAAAATAATTGGTTGTTGTTAAGAGACCGGATTGGAGGATCCAACCTTGTATGGTAGAGATACGCCCCCTTGAAGGGGAAATCAGGGGGATGATAAGGGCGGCACCCTCCATTAGGGAGCAGATAAATATCAAAGACGCAAATGTCATGAGACTTTTTACTCATGAGAGTATTAAGGCTTGTCATATTTGTGCAACGATCTTGCAAAGGTAACAATACTAGAGAAAGATAATACGAGATCAATGGGTCGGTGCACGAAAGTGTAAAGACGTCCTGCGATTTCGTCGCAAGACGGCAATGTCATGGGGCTTTACGTTCGCAAAAATATTTAGGCCTGTCATATTGTCACACGAAAAATATCCTGCTGAGGAAAAAATACAAGAAAATGATAAGGCAAGATCAATTGGTCAATACAAGAAAATGTAAAGACGTCCTGCGATTTTGTCGCAAATATAAAAGAGTGGCAAAATAAGACCTTTACTTAGGAAGGCAAGATAAGACCACAAAAGAGAATAATATTGAATGGAATTTTGGAAAATACCAAGATACATATGATAGTGAATTTATCATAGCGGGATTTCGAAGAAAAATACAAATAAGATTGCGGAAATGACGCACAGAATTTATACAACATTGAGGCATGATTAATCTCTCATATGAAAACAAATAACAGAGGCAAGTATGGGAATGCTTAACAGAGGCAAATGTTATTTGCTTCCACCTGATAGATTAATGCATATATGTCAATTATATATTGATTACTAATCTTTGATTGTTGTTGTGAACAAGGATTGCTTTTATAATATATACAGGAAAAGCAAAAAGAAGAGAACTTATACAGAGAGATTTTGGAAACTGAAGCAGATCGTAGTGACCGAATTACATAAAGATCAAGGAATAAAAGATATAAAGGCTTCACAAAAAGATGAAAAGTTAGTGAAGAAACAGACAATTATATCTTGCTCGGATCTTCTTCTTCCTCATCAATGTCCTCTTCAACTTCTTCTTCTTCTTCTTCTTATTCTTATGTCCTCACTATCCGAAATGTCTGGAAGTGATACATTCGAAGGAATTTCATCTAAGAGGTAGGGATACATAGAGCGGGAAATGCGGTTATCATCGCAGACCTTCATAATAGTTTAATTGCGAAAGTTAAGAATGTCATTCTGAAAGTTGGCAACGGTGAGCTTCAACTGATTCTTGAGCCGTTGGCATTTATCATTGTGAGTAGATAAATCTTCTGCGAGTTCCATCTTTTCTGCTTCAAGAGATTTAGTTTGAGTCTCCAATCCTTCAATCCTTTTGTAAAAATCCTTCTCAGCCTCTGCGAATAAATAATAACATATCAATAACTCAAGCAAAGTTTATGAAAATAGAATAACCAGTAAGAAAGTAAAGTTAACAACCTTCTTTGTTAGAGATCATATCTTTGATCAAGGATGAATGATCAGCTTGGAGACTAACATTTACACCTAAATTATTTCTGGCATCATCTAATATTTTCGCAGCCCAAGCAAATTCATCATCATTATTTATAAGAAGACGAGAACGGATTTGGTTTTCCCTTTCAACAAAAATGGCATTCTTATGGTTAACTTCATCTCGTTCAAGCTGGATTTCGAAAAGGGTTTTGTGAAATTTTTCTAAAGCTTGAGTACCTTGACTAGTGATGCGATCTTTATCATCTATAAGATCACTGATCTTAACTCTTAGTTTGTTAATCTCATCTTTGGAGTCAAGGTAGCGGCATTTTAAGTCGTGAGATAGTTTCAAACTGCTTCTATGGTCAATTTCTAAGAGATGGAATTTGGATTTGAGTTCGTTTAAGGAAATATAGTTTGTTTTATCATTGGTATAACTGTTTAAAGAAATTTTAAGACATTCGAGAAGGGTATCATCATCCATAGCGTGGGGAAAGGTGCGAAGAAAGGTGGCTTCATCAGAAAGACCGTAAATGTCTGCAAAAATGATTAATCAAATAAGGGAAAACTATGGGAAGAGGATTAGAGGAGAAGAAGAAATACTACTTACTATAAAGTTGGTCATTCGCCTGTTGAAGGCTGGATATTTTATTTTGTTGAGTGGAGGAATGTGATTCTAACTGTTTGTTCTTCTTGCGAAGTTCAACAATCTCAGCTTCTAGTTCTCTATTTTTGCTGCGAGATTCCTCTGCCAAGTTATTAAGCTTGGAGTTCTTCTTTCAAAAACTCTCACATCCTAACTAAGTCAGAGGCAACTTCATAAGAAGCCTTTCCACCTGCGAAAGAATAAAAAGAAAAACCAAAGTAAGGTATAAATTTTGAATCATAATTAATAATGAGTTAGAGGAATGAAAGTTTACCAGAATACCAAGCGAGTTTAGGAAACTTGGAGTAACAGATCTAGAAACACCATGAAGGGATTCATTATCATCCAAAAGAGGGGCGTCACAAATGTTCGCAAGTGCCCGACAAGTGTTAGTTAAAGGAATGTTGCCTATACCTTGTAAAGAATCAGAGAATATGCCAAACAATTGCGCCATAGATGATTCAGGAGAAGAACTTTCATTTGAGAAAGAAGTCTCAAATTCTTCATCCAAGCTTTCATCTGATTGAGGATTTGAAGGAGAGGGAGAGCGAAGTCTTCGTTTCTTTGAAGATGGGACAGTTGATTGCTTCTTGTGAAGAATACCTTTATCTTTTCCTTTGGTTTTCGCAGTCTTAATAGGTTCTTCAACCTATGGAACATCTCCAATTTCAATTTGCGTGCACGCATGAAGGTAAGAAATAGAGGAAACAATATTGTTATAATAACGCAAAAGAGTATTTTTTACTTCATCCGTGATCGCACGCAATGCTGTTAAGATGCTGGCTTTCCGAGATTTGTTGTGATATTTTGTCAGCTTCACAATCTAAAAATTTCGCAAGTTAAGAAAAGAATGGAATATGAATAAATGGGAAATCACATAGTGATCGAAGTTTGGAAGCATACCTCTGCTTCCTTTTCGGGCCACTTAAATAACCAGGGTTGATACGCAGAGAGATTTTCAGGTAGCATGTTAGAACCAGAAATGTAAGGTCCCTTCAGAGTTAAGGGAAAGACACACCATTTGTCATCTTTTGATTGGCGTGGAGTTTTGTTAGTGCCAGAATGCCAATTAATATCTTGCATTAACATCTTTTCGCTGGCAACATTTTCTTTCTTTTTCAAACGAACTCCCCAGCGAGTGTTTTCTTTTTTCATAGTGATTACTTCGTAATTCTCGAAGAAACTCTCCACGGTATATTTTTCAGGGATAATCTCTAAGTGAGCAAATTTAGGTTCTCTAAGTTCCGATGGATAAAAAGATCCCAAGCCCGCACCACGATAGGCAAACTCGAGTATAAGTCGAATGCAATCTCCACATAGTTGGTAGATGGCTCGCGAAAAGTTCGCATGGGAAATAATTTCGTAAAATAAAGGACAATTAGGGTTATAAAGAGGGATAGGAAGACCATCAAGAAGTTGGCCCAGCGAGACTATAATTTCTTCAGTATTACACTGATGATCAGAAAATAGTTTAGCATAAAGAATGGATTTAGGGCCATGATCAGGAATGGCGGATAACGTAAGAGCCATTTCTTTAAAGTCTTTTTGAATTTCTTAAAATTAATTACCATATTTACGACCACTTGGAGGCATCTTTGAGTATGGGAATAGAGAAGAAGAAAAGATCTAAAAATTTTGCAGTAGCAGAAGCGGAATTCGCGGAAGAATAATGAAGAAAAGTTGCAGATAAAATAAAAAGTAAAGTAAGAAGATAGCAATAGAAGACAAAGAAGGATATATATATAGAGACGGGAGGAAAGCTCGATAAGATAAACTCATTAATGTGAAGAGATGATGTGAACGGTTAAGAAATGACGGTTACTAAAGACGTGTCAAGAAATGAATGGTGAAAGAAACACATATAATTTATTTCGCTGGAATCAAGGAAGGTTGTCGGTTAAAATAGATAGGGATAAATGAGCGGTTGCGGCATTTAGAGATAGAAATTCTCATAGCGTTCTCTTCTTCGCAGAGAAGACATGAGAATAGGCAAGATGTAGGAACAGAATCTCGCAACAATCATATCTCAGCGAAGTTTTTAACTAAAGGATGGTTGCGAAGGTCATCGCAGAGTGTTAGAGATGTGATGTGGCGAATGACGTCAGCTTAATCATATGGAAAGTATGAAGATTCCACGAAGATTGGGATTATCTTGCGAAGAAAACCTTTGTAAGCTTGCGAGAATGATGCAGATCAGATCCGAAAATAAAGGCTGGCTTAGCTATCATACACTATGTAATATCCTATATAAAGGGCCAAGCAAAGCGAGTAGGAGGAGATCTTTTTGGAAGGTGAGAGAAAAACAAATAGGAAAGAGAAATTCCAGAGTTATTTTGATTTCCTTGTATTCTTATTACTTTTGTAAGATTCATCAAAAAGATAAATAAAACTTTACTAATAGATCATCAAATTTAGTTAGAAAATTGTATAATCTTGGAGGGGTGTGAGCATGCGCCATGCTAAAAATATGACGTGTTACATACTCATAGAAACTAAACTTTGTTTAAATAGGGAAAAATATTATGGGATCGGTGAAAAATTAGTCATACGATTCTCTAGGAATCGCATAAAGTATCTCCTCGATCTCTCAACTAAATTGATCCCCTGTTTTTTGTTTTTTTTTTATGGAAGTAAGTGTGACCTTTGAGACCAGATCAATGACTTCTTGTGTGATGATCAAGTTGCATGTTTAGATGACGTAGTAAGAAATTGGACTACTTATTTGAAAGGAGAAATATCAACTTGAAACTAGGTTCATCCTTCTAATATATATTCTGGAAAAAAAAAAGGTTTTGTACGGGATGAAAATGGTTTCAACCTACATGTTCCGATAAAAAATAACATTTCTTTTTGATGTATATAGTTTCGTCTTGCATTATTTTATGGTTTGGTACACTAGTGGAAAACAGAAGTTTCCCGACCATCATGATAGGTCATATATACGAGTTAAACGACATGTTTTAACGGTCTCTGATGGGGTCGCTGATAAATAGTCTTTTTATTGTACAACCCTTAACCATGAGTCTCAGAATAACGACCGATTTTAAGGGTAACGAGGTACAAACCCTGAGTCGTGGGTCGTAGATTGAAATTATAATATAAAAAAAATATAGATTCAGATTTGGTGAAATGCCTAAATGGCTGATTCTGAAATAATCTGACTACAACAAAGTCAAGTCAGACTGAACTCAAATTGAAGTCAAGTCTAATGGAACTCAAATAAAGTCAAGTCAACGACAAGTCAAATTAAACTCAAAGTTTGACTCAAAATTATCTCAAATGGATCTCAAATTCAATTTACAATCTGGACCAAAATTATCCAAGTTCAAGGACACTAAGTTCATTAGATTTTGTTATATAATTGAAATATCACAGGTTGTACGTTGAATTGATCAATTGGTAAATCCAACCTTTGGTTGTTGATTAAAATTGATTGATCCTTGAACATTGGTATCTGGTACCGTTCAAGTTAATTTCTCTTATATTCAATCAGGCTCGTAGATTTTTATTTGTTTGAGTAAGGATTGAATCGAGAAATTGGGATATAACTCTTTGATATACTTTTCATTAAGATTGAGTCTGACTGTCTAGTTGATTCTCTTAAAAGTATATTGGAGTTATTAGTCCATACAGATTGCTAGCGAAATATTATGTGAGGTTGTTGTACCCCCACTTTTTCATACATCCACAAAGGAATCCCTTAGGGATTGATTTCATTGATGATCATGATACAATTGTAATTCTGCGGGTTACCTAACCTAAGATTCCCTCTCTCTTTAGGGTTTAGGATTCATGTATTTATATTGTTTATGTAACCCTAATTGTGATATAAACTTCATGTGTAAGAAACTTGGGAACAAGACTTCTGGAATCTTGTTTCTCTGGCTTGATTAACGGGCTCTCCGTCAAATTTTATTGACGGTACAAACATTGCCCCCTCTTAACCTCCTACTTGTTGGGGGTTAAGAAGTTCATTTTTCCTTCTACGTCGGACGCCGATGACGAAACTCGCTCGAAGCGAAAGTAGAGATATTACAAAGATGGTCCCAACTCTTATAACCTCCAATGAAGTTTGATCACGTGCTAAGCGATACTTTTTTTTCAAGTGGTGGACTTGATGCTCAAGAGCTAGTCGTGTCTTGAGACGAATATAGTGTGTGCGTGCTTGCGGCTAGGGAAAGACTTTTGGTCGCAACATAACAAGGCTATCACGCTCGTTGCTCTGGCAGGATGGCCGTTGCTGTGTTGAGTACTTGGACCAACATCGGGAGTTGGGATCATGTCGAGCCGAGACTGTATGCGGACCAACATCGGGTGTAGGACTCGTGGTCGAGACGAGACTTTATTATTTCCTAGGTGCAAGTCTTTATACTCGCGTGCAAGACGAGATTTTATGCTTGCGAAAGGAAGACTTAGGTGCTCACGTGTATGCAAGGTGAGGCTTTAGGTGCTTACGTTGTGATGCAAGGCTAAACGTTGAAGGGTCTAATCAGTCCTCATCTCGAACTCGATCATGTCGCTATCCACGAACCTCCAACTCGAACATGTTGCTGCTCAAATTGCACATAAAAGTTTCCTGAATTTTTTTTTCCTTCCATCTTGTAGGGAATTGAAAGATGATTCCGATGAGCCGAAAATCACTCAATTCGGTCTTAAAACGAAGATGTTATTGATGAAACAAGATTTTAATGAAGCACGCATGTTGTCGCAGATGTGGCACTGCTGACTGGATCAATAGGATGAAATGGAGGATAAGAGCTAGTGTGGCGTTGCTGACCCGACAAAAGGTTACTGACATGGCAGTACCTCAGAACCCTTGATGACGTGGCAGACGATGCCGACATGGCGATGCTGACTGGGCTATTTTGATGATATGGCAACATCCGACTAGACATAATCTACCGATCCGGCATTGAAGTGGATGCTGATTGGACGTGTCCCTTTAGCTACGGCTTCTGCATATGTAGGCGTCATTGTATGTCTTCTCTATACTTTCTGTTGTTGCCTTCGCAACACTTTCTTCAATCGTGTTCATGTGCTTTCTTCAATCGTTTCATAATGCTTTCTTCAACCGTCGCAACGCTTTCTTCAACCTTAACTTTTCTTCCTTTCTTTTTTCTGCTGATATTTGACATGTATGATTTTTTGGGATTTTTGTACCATACTTTTCTCAATGGAAATAACACGATTCTTTCAATCGAATCCTTTTAGTCGACGCCAATGTCTGTACCCAAAATTACTTTTAGTCACTAAACACAGTTGAATTGATGATCTGTTGTGAAATTAGGATTAGAAAAAGAATTGAAAATGAATAAAGGAGACAAAGAATTTAACGTGGTCCGGCAAGTTGTGCCTACATCCACAGAGGAATCCCATAGGGAGTGATTTTATGGATGATCATGATACAATTGTATTTCTTGGGTTAGTGCTGTGATTTTTATATTATTATAGAAAGTGGTAATAAAAGTTCGTTCAACTCAGACTTGTAAAGGTTTGATTTCAGACTTAATACTAGAAAATATATATAAAATACTGCCACAATATCGAGAGGTACTGGGACTCAAGATTCCACCAATTCTCACATTCATGTGGTTCAACTATCAATTCCAAACAATTATAGCTCATAACATAATAAATATTAACTCTTTATTCTTTGCCAAGGTAGATTTTATAAAAGTTTGACTGTAAATCACAAGCATAACGTATCAAAAATACTAAGACCAAGCATACGTCATCAAACAAAATCACAATCAATTAAGAAAAATCATAAAACGATTTAAAATAGTGCAAAAGTCATATAAGAATTAAATAGAATTACCACAAGCGTGAAGAATGGCTTCCTCCATCATCCCAGTATTGGGGTTTAGCGCCTCATGTTATTCATGTGCTCAAAATAGTTGTTCATAGCTCAAATAGGTGAAAAACAAGAGAAAACTAATAAAGCAGACAGTTTGCAACGCTGTAGAGGCGTTACAAACATCTTTTACAACGGGTGTTGAACTGTTACAGAGAAAACATGACAAGCTTTTGTATGTGATCTTATATTGTTGAACAACGATACTTCTTTTATGCTATTTGAATACGACTGCCTTTGCGACTGTTCTCGTTTTTCCAATGTTCTTCAGCTCGTCTTCTTCTTCACCAGCAGAGAAGATTATCTGCAACCTCTTCTCTCTTCCTCTGCAACCTCCCTTAGGTCCCCAAAGTCTCGACTCCCCCTGCTCGACCTCCCAACAGCCTATATATACACACAGGCCCCAAAAATCCGAGAATATTTTCTTCTCTTTCACCGGAAGTTACGGCCTATATTATTTCCTTCATTATCTCTTCTACGCGTCCTCCAAGTTATCTGATTTTTCCATCCTCTCTGTATATTAGCTCAGGACTCGATAGACTCAAATCATCCAACCAAATATAACATTCTCTCATAACTTCCAAAAATATCATCAAAGAAAATCCCGAGTATCTTTCCACTCCCATGTTTCCTTAGAACCGAAGATATGAACCTATCTTTTCGAATCTAGAGATGATACCAACCCTGTTTTGACAAATCAAGCGAATCCTAATCCATCTGCACGTCAAACTCCGGCCAAAACTGGCCATAGTCATCAACAAAACCCGGTAAACTTCCAATGCCTCTGTTCGCTTCAACACGGTTATTAAGCCCAAACTGGTCGATCCAAACACACACGGAAACCCTGTTTTGCTCTAACAGGTCGATTCCAACGAAAATAAGCCATTGAATCTTGTTCTATCATGCCCGGAAATCAAACCCTATCTGCTGCAATGGTTTCCCGTCAAAACCAAAAATTCAAACGAAGAGGATGACCTCCCCTTATCCAGTTCCGGTGTGCCACTAGTAGTTGCCCTGTGAGGTTACCCCTTATCATCTGGGTGCCCCTTATCCATTTGAGGGGTCTGAATAGCACATGTCCTCCAGGTGCGCAAATACCACTTTTCGAGCCAATTTCGCCACAAAAGCTTATTTCTCCAAAAACACCTACAAAGGCCCAAAAAGCCATAATAAATACAAAATCAAGCACTAACAAAATATACAATTGAGATTAAATCAGACACAAAAATGTGTCTATCAGTTAGCGGGTTCTCCGTCAATTTTTATTGACGGTACAAACAATTGGGTTCCCTCATAATTAGGGTCATAAAATTCACCACTGATTTAATTTCTTCACTTAACTTAAATAAATTCAATGTCTTTGACGGTTATAAACATGATATAATCTACATTATTATTTTTTAGAAAATCAGTCAAGCTTCATCAATCAAGCAAAACTACAGAAAAAAAAAAAGAAAAAAAAAACTATTTTGTTTATCGGTAAGAGTTTCTCTACTGATCATGTTGTGTGCTACCTCATTTTGTTTGTTTGTAGGAAGAAACCAATGTGGATCAGAAAGATATTTTTCGCGATATAATTAATAACACGTAAGAATTCTTTATCAACTAAATAGATAACAACTATATACATTTTTTTTATTAGTAAAATGAATTGGTAAAATGCCTCGGATTATTTGATGGATTGATGGTATAATCTTAAAGATATTGTATACTAATCCAAGCTTGATCGAGATTATGCGGTTTTAGTTTAATTCAAAAATAAATAATTTAACATGATAAAATAATTTGACTAGCAAAATTTGATTTAAGTATTTAATCATCAATCCACCGTACTTTAAACCAAATTTAAGAATTATTTATATGAGACTTCCTTATACCAATGTCATATGTGTAAAATTCAACCTAACAACATTTCAAAATATAATCAAATATAATGGTTAATTAGATAAATGTCGATCTTTTTTTTTATCAGATATTTACCAAAACTTTTTTATAACCGCATGTCGTGTCGTTACGGCAAGGGTTTCTTCATAATATGCTGCTTGTCGTTAAAATCAAATCATTATAGGAACCAAGGATGCGTCTAGTGAAAACTACAGCCACACCCATTCTTACACTTTTCTCCACTGTGAAACCCACGGGCGCAAAACTTCATGGGCGCCCCCATTTTCACACAGAAAATTATTCTAAAACCCATAATTTATAGAATTCGGTTTTTCTCTTTTCTAAAGGACTACTTCTTCAATTAGTTTTCTTCTTCTTCCCAACTGTAAATCTTCATAACTACCTGAATCAGATCGAGAAGAACAATTATTTGAGGTCGATGGAGTTATAACTGTGTTGTTGCAGAAACATAGTTGAAGCTGCTGCCGAATCTGGTGATGATTGAAGAGAATATTTGTTGTTACAAGTAATGAATATGCTATGAGATCGATGGGAGTTTTGAGTCCGTTGCTGCTATGAAGATTGAGATGATGAATTAATGGGTTTCTATGATGGTTAGGGTTGTAGAAGAGCAGGAGAAGAATTTACACAAGCAAGGAATTCGTTAGGGAAGTTGAAAGTTAGGGTAGGAGATGAACAAGGGTTTCGATTCTACTCTGAATTTATTATATATATGTGTCTTGCTGCTTTCTTAATACTTAGCGTAGTTATCGCAATTGACATTTAACCAGTTAGTTATCGCAATTGACATTTAACCAGTTATCGCAATTGACATTTAACCAGTTAGTATATATGTTAGTAACTGCTGAGACGAAAAAAAAAAAACTACTAAAGCAAGCAACAAGATTTAGTTTTAGCTTTAACTATTACTTTTTCTTTTGATCAGAAGAGGAGTTGCACATTTACAATTGTGCTTGTGGAATAAGAATAGTTGCAGGTGGAATAACCACAAGTGGTTGTGGTCATAGAAAATTGAGAGGTTCAGCTTGAATATGAATGGTTGCAGTTGGATAGGTTTACAACAACAAAGAATCGGTAGTGGTTATGCCTCTAAAACTACATCTTTTGATCCGTTTTTCTTCTTTGATCATATAATTTTTGGTTAAATACTTAATTGAGCATCCTACAATTAAGACCCTTTTTTACAGTTAAGATTTGTGGCTACTACACCCTAAGCCACATTGAATTGTCTTCATGCTCTGGTGTTTACTTACGAAAACTTGCTTGGTTCCTGAGCAGGAATATCATTAAACTTGCAATTCTTGGGAATAAGAATGTGGATAAGACTACCTTTTTGAAATCTCTATACTGCGATGATTCTAGTGAGGTTGGAGCTATACCAACCCCTGCTGATGGGAGGTACCTTTTTAACATCCAAGGTGTTACCTATGAGTGCCGTGAATTGGTGCACAGTAACGGTATTAAATTCTGGTAAGTTTCAATACATCCTACCTTTCTCGCTGAATGTAAAAGCACATTTTAACCATAAAAAATGAAAGGACCCCTAGTTAAATATTTTTTATTCGTTTAAGATTAATTTGTTTCATGATGATACTGCTATGACTAGACGTCCACGAGCTGATGGGATTACTGGCTATGACTCCATTTCTAGGTCTTCTTTTGGGTGTTTCAGCTGTTGATTGAGTTGGTGGTGGTTGCGAATTCAGAGGATATAACTTGGTGAATTTGGTGCGTAACATGTAATGCAACTATGAAAATGCATGCATAACCTGTTATGCATCTACAAAAGTTAATGCATAACATGTTATGCGGTCCAGAAAACGGTTGCATAACACGTTATGTATCAACTTTTTTGTTACTATTGAAACCAACAAAGAAAAAGACTGCATAACTTGTCATGCACCTACAATAACATATGCATAATATGTTATGCAGTCATGAAAATAGATGCATAACCTATTATGCATCCGAAAATATGGCTGCATAATGCATTATTCATCAATTTTATCTGTACATACTAAAATTAACCAAAACAATGGTTACATAACTTATTATGGATGCATAACTTTGTTATCCAAATGCATAATTTGTTATGCAGTGGAGAAAATGGTTGCATAATTCGTTATGCGTTTACAAAATGTGTATGCATCTTTTTTGGTGGCTGCATAATAGTTATGTATCAAGTTTTCGAAAATTTTGCCTAAAATGATGATCACTTCTGATTTTTTCGTGAAAAACAAAAATTTGATATTCTTGTTTGTACTCGTTGCGTAGCTTTTTTAAAAAGATTTTCAACGATATAAAATTTGTAAAATTCTAAGGCGCGGATTTTTAAATATGTTATATCCAAGTTGTGTTGCCAATTATACCCTTGATGCATAATCCGTCATGCGCATGCATAATCCGTCATGCAGACATTTTTAATAATTTCATATAATTATTGGCGTCACGGAAATAATTATGGGGTTTCACGGTACCAAAAATTAATTGTGGGCCTGACAATAAGAATCTTTTTTTGGGCCTGGGCCTAAGTTACCCATGCGTCTATACTTATATGATCTTTGAATCAGGGACGGACTCAATATTTTGTCTAGGGCAGGGTTAGAATGTTGTTGGTTGGAAAGGCGAGTCGCCGCCAAGGTTTGGCGGTCAAGAGCAAAATTTCTTTTAGTAGGAAGACGACACATGGAGCCACCGAGGCTTCTTATAAATAAGAAGTTTCTCAAATAGAGCCACCGAGGTAATCTTCTCTATGCTGTCTGCGAGTTTCAAAGCTACAGATTTCGGAGCTACCTTTTTTTTCTTTTGTATATGATTCAACTCATCGAGATACCTTTCCATCTTTTTGCGCAGGAATCTCATAGATTTGAACAAGCAAAATTTATTACGTAATTGAAAAAACAACGTTGGTGAGGCAGAGAATCAGTGAATTACCCGACTCACTTCTTCATCATATTCTCTCTTTCCTTGAAATCGAGAGTGTTGCTCAAACTGCTGTACTATCTAAAAGATGGAAATACTTATGGACCTCTATCCCCAGTCTTGTTTTTCCCGACTGGTTACATACGTCATTGTCCGAAACAGATACCTTCATGGAATTTGTGGATACAACATTGCTTCTTCATGATACATCATCAAATATTCAGAAGTTCCATCTCAAGACGAACGAATACATGAGTGCATCCCGGGTTCACTCATGGATCAAAAACTTAACAATGTGTAATCTCTAAGAGCTTTGCCTCTTTTTAGATCAAGAAAACCTTTTTTGATTCCCTTATCGTTTTTTGCTTGTCAATCATTGACTACATTGGAGATAAATTGCTAACCATTTAGAATTCAGTATCTCCATTAACACGTACTATATTCTTAACAAGGAATCTGCTAATTCTCCACAAAAAAAGCCAAACACACTCGCACGGCCTGGCGCTTCGACTCCCGAATCAAGCTCCAATCACACAACATAGCTTGTACCTTTTTAGCAGTTCAGTGTGTTTGCAAATCTTGGTTCCAAATAATAATAAATGTTACTTTTGTTAAGATGCACCATAATCCCACTATCCAGAAGTAGAACCCTAGTCTTATTCTTGATGTTTTAGCAAAACTCGTGAGATCACAAAGAACAACCCTAGTCATATTCCTCGCGAGATCACTAAAACGATATACTCCATAGCTTATTATGATACCTTATTATCGTTAATGAATGAAAGTGAAGTTTTTTTCGTTGATTTAGATTACCCATTCAAATCCTTCGGTTATAGTCCTGTTCAATTGTTGGGTTCATCTAATGGTGTTTGTTGCCTATGGTAAGGTACGATACAGAACAGTCGTTATGAAGAATTTTTTTGTCTCTGGAACCCAGCCACTAAAGAGTTCAAAAAATTACCCAAATTACCACATGAATATTATGTACATGTCATGGTTTTGTGTAAGACTGTAAGACTGATGATTACAAGTTAATAACAGTGAGAGACTCTGCTGGACAGAATAATGTACTACCTCCGTTTCCAGAATTTTTTTTTTGTTACTTTTATCATTTTAGCGTAAAAATAGGTAACACAAAAAAAAGAAAACAATAATCATTCTTTTACAAAAATAGAGGGAAGAACATTGCATCTCTACGACACAGTGAATATACATAAGTTCTCACTACGTACATGGAGATGAACACTTGTATGCGTCTTTGATTCATTCATCGAGTTTGATATCCTCATACTCCAAGAATGTCCTTAACCGTCTCATATGAGACAAATGCAATAGCAACCGATGGAACCACCTGCACAAAAAGAATACAAATAAGTCAATATCAATAGTTTGCAGGGCACTGAAATATACGGAACAAGAAAATTGATCCGATTCACTCTGCGAACTAGTCACCAAATGGCAAGCGCACATTCAGGCTTTCGGCCATTTATTCACTATTCTCATATATAGGCCAGAAAGATGTTGTAGAATATTTACCTTTAGAAGATTAGGAACTAAGCCTTTATATAATGCTACAAGACCCTCATTTCGAACTGTTTTACGGAATGCATCAATCATGCCAGTATACATAGGTGAAGCTTTGCTGCACCCTTCACCTGTAATAACTGAAGAAGCATTGTTCCAACCAACCATCTGCATCCTTCGCCGAATCACATCAAGAGGGTAAAAGATTGTCGGGCCAACAGTTCCTGCAACAGCTCCACACATGAGCCTTGCTGGGATACTTAGATCAGAGTTGTTGTTGACTAATCCTAATGGTTTGGACTTGACCAACCACTCTTTCAAGGATTCGTATACCGCAAAGTTTAATCCGATACATGGAACCTATATATCACCAAAGTAAGACCTCAGTGGTGTTGAATCATTCAACAAAGATCACATGTACATACCAAAGATAAAATTTCATACTAACTATATGTATATTTCCTCTAACATATACGCAAATAGCAGACTTACAACTCCAACTACAGAAGGAAGCCATCCTTTATATAAACCTCGTAGGCCTTCCTCCCGAAGTACCGTTGATAGGGTATGGGCAATTCCCCTGTACTGGAAAGGAGACACGTCTGTCTGCACTATACAAAGTGGAAGGAATGTAAAGCAGCATAAAACTAAACAATGAAAATCTCTGCATATGAGTAAAACAAGAATGGTGATCAACGTTCAAGGATCAAAGAACTCAAAAGTCAGAACATTACCTGGACAGTAAGCCTGCCTTTCACCAGATCCATTGGGTAAGTTGCTGACATGGCTACTATTCCAGCACATGCTCCAGCTCCTAGGCGTAACAGAGGGGTAGGTGGTGATGCAGCCTCTGCAAGGTTTACCAAAAAAAATGAAAATTTTTGGTGCAATTGTAACAGCAATCCAAACTGTTGATAAAGGTCTTCAGTCATACCATTGCCAGGCTGCTGACGATAAAGCCATAGAATACCTCTGTTGCAAATACGACAAGTGGTGAGGAAATGGAAGTTAATGTAGCATGCAGAACACGTTAGCATATAAATCACTTGGTCTACTAGAGAGATAACGTCCTACCTTGATGCTTGCTCGTAGGTAAAGAACTTAATTGCATTATTTGGGATAATACGTGCACAGTTTGTACCATTTCCTTTATAGAATCCTCGAAGACCCTCAGTGCTCCATATGTACTTTAAGCCTTGCACTAATCCATTGTACTTGATACAGTGAGGATTCTGAACCTGGATTCCACAAAACAGTATTGCATTTTAGGGTGTTTCTGGCGCTGCTTTGATTACCGTTTCCATGTTCGAAATCGTGCATATAATAAAAAAAAAAAAATATTACCTGGAGCAAAATTTTTAAACGGTCCAATGGAGCAACAGAAGTACGTGACCTGTATTAGATATTCTAATTATCATTTCAATTTAATTAGGGTAGACCTAAACCCTAACAGATGCCTCTCTAGTGGATTAATAAACTTTTAATACGCACTACCTGCGTTCGAAACCAGTCAATACAAAATCAAAATCAAAAATGAACTTAAAAATGAAAACTTACACTCCACCGGCAACTCCACCAGCAACAAGAGATTTGCAGATACGAAGAAGTGCATGTTCAGGAGGAGCTTTGATAACACCTTCTTCACTAGCAGGTAACTTATGCTCCACAACTAAACTAACCATCTCCGGTTTTGCAACTACATTTTGTGATGATGCCATATTAAGAAAACCCTGGTGATTTTGATCCAAAATTCTTCTTTTTTTCTCAGCCTTTATCTTGTCTCTCAAGAAAAAAATTCTTTCTTTTTTACTTATCCCTATTGACAGTTTTAAAACGGGAACATTATTTAAATACCCTTACTATAGGGCCCCTTTCAAAATACCCTTATCAACTTATACAAACACCCCTAGACCTGAAAAAGCCCGAACCAAGCCCAAACCCGGATTATACAATTACTAAAAAGCCCTTTAATAAATGCAAATAACCGTTGGCAGCCAGATAAAACCCACGACTATTTTCATTTACACCATTTCTTTCTCTCTCCATCTCTCTCCCTGTCTCTCACAGTTTCAGAAAAAAAAAAATTGAAAAAAATTTGAAATCACCACTAAAAAGTTGCAAAAATCAAATCAAATTCGAAAGAAACCTAGTAGATCTGAAATTTTCTATGATTTAGAAGAAGAAATTCAACTGAAAACAAAAGAAAAAATCAATTTCATTAAGTTTCAGAGATGAAGTGAGCGACAACAACAAAAAAAAATCGAAAGGTAATACATAGAATTTGTGTTTGATTTAGTTTAGTCATCAGATGAATTCGATTTTTTAGTGTTTTGGAAACGAAATCCTTCAAAAAAATTTACTGAAAAAATCGATTTATGTTTTCTCAATTAATGATTCATACTAATTTGCTTCGATTTCATGTTGCATGTGATGAAAAATCAACTAAACGATCAATCATATCGATAAAGAAGTAGAAGTCTTCCAGTTTGAATTCAGAAAGGTAAAACAAATTTTTATCATCGATTTTGATTGTTTTGCTTATGATTAGTAGTCTATTTTATTTCTGATTTTAGGTTGTTGAAGTTATTTTGATTCAGAAGTAATTTCGAATCGGTTAGGGTTTTGAATTAACAGTTGTTGATTCAGTTATTGAAGCATAACTGTTTTCATATACGATTTCTGCATCTTGTACAAGGGTTTGATGGTTTATATGAGTTTTTGGTTTTAATCTGTAAGTTTTTGGACTTCAAATGCAACATAAGTGTCACAGAACATGTTATTTGTCATATTTGGAGGCAACTTATGAGTGTTTGATGGTTCAATATGCTACTTTCTAATGGTTCTAATTTCTGCATCTTGTTTGATGGTTTGATGATATCTGCATTTTGTTTCATAACTTATGCTAGTTGTTCCCATTTTTGGAAGCAACTCGGTACTAGTTGCCTTCATATTCTTAGTCGATTTGTGCATCCATGACTTATAAGTTGAAAACTAGTACTTGTTGTATGCCTTTGGAATGCCTTATGAATGCGATGGATCATGTTAAATTAGTACTTGCACATGGTAATGATTTCGCAGAAATTTGTTGGCTAATTATGCTTTAATGATGAATGAAACATGTTATCACCCATTTTTGCTAGTTTTTGACTTCATTTGTAGAGACAACTCCTGCTAGTTTCTCCCATTTTTGGAAGCAACTTAAGATAGTTATGCTAGTTGTTCCCATGTTTGAAAGCAACTGGTAGATGTTGACTTCATATGGTGATACTAATTTCATTGGATTTACTATTTGTTCCCAGTTTTGCAAGCAACTGTTACTAGTTGCCTTTGTATTTTGGAGGCAACTTATGATAGTCGTTCCCAGCTTATTGTCATTTCTGAGGCAACATAGGATAGTTTTTGTAGTTCCTATTATATATGGAGACAACTTGAATTAGTTAGCTATATTGAGATATCATGCTAACTATTCCTATTGACCGAACAACATTAGTATGAAGAGGACGTCGCCAAGATTGAAGATAATGCCAACCAAATTTCGCAATGAATGCTCCCAGCAACGAAGCAACAGAAACTGCTGATATAGTTCAACAAAGAAAAGGTATGAAAAAAGAAAACATATAAATCTTCTTTTGATTAGCTGTCTGCATCTATGTATTAGATGTTAATTGGATAGCTTGCATGATTGCAGGTAAAAAGAAGAAGCTAGAAACAAATAAGTAGCATATAAATCTGGATTATTACCATTGTTAGATATGAGTTACTACTTGTATAAAGTATTGAAAGACAAGCCAAAGACATGTGAAAGCCTTAAGAGAGTCTCCGTACTAGGGTTTAGTTGAACCATTCTTTAAAGAAGAACAACAAAACAGCCTTCAAAAGACGTAACGGCCGAAAGAGATGTATACACTAAGATTCCTCAAGCTATAGAGATGCTTCTCGTTTCCATGATAGTGTAGTAGTGAGGAAGAAGGTGAAAGTGGGATTTGTTTTTAATAAGAAGGTTTATGTTCCAACAAAGAGATGACTTTGTCAAGTTTTCTTCAATGTTCAAAGAAGGCCCAAGATGATGAATTGAAGAAGAAACTGAGTAAAGTAACTAAAGAGCACATAGATTTCTTGCATAAACATTTCCCCCAGTACAAGGCAAAGACTACAAGATTACAAGGCAACAGATCGATATGGTGTTGAGAGAAGAAGCTTGAAAATGGAAAGGACCCAAAGATTGTTTCGATTTTCTTTGGCATGTGGTTGTGCACCGTGTTCTTCTTCACGGATACTAGTGGAGGCTACTTTACCCAGAGATGGTTGCCATACCTGTTCTCCATGCATAGAGTGTCGTGGCCAGACCACATAGTGAAATATTTGATGGATAATATCAAGAAACCAAAAGGAAAAGATGGTCTTAAACGTGTACCTGGGTGCATACCATTTTTGTTGGTAAAAAAAAAGAAATGAAAAATTGTTGACAAGATAATCTTGATCAAAAATGTTTTGAGAAACTTAACTAACATTTTAATTTTTTTTTGTTTACAGTATTGGTTTTTGGAGCATAGCAACTACCTACCAAAGCGACAAGGATTTGAACATTCAATTCCAAGATTCACCAGGTGGCACCAACTAGATTTGTGCAACAAGTTGACGGTAGAAAGGAAAGATAGTGACGGGATTATGGTATTCCCTAAAGAATTTACTGTAAGTAAAAATTCTTATGCTACTTTAGTGAATCTTCATAAAATGAAAGCAACTTGCTCAAGTTGTCTCCATAAAATGAAAGTAACTTGCTCAAGTTGTCTCCATAAAATGAAAGCAACTCGATCAAGTTGTCTCCATAAAATGAAAGCAACTTGATCAAGTTGTCTGCATAAAATGAAAGCAAATTGATCTAGTTGGTTTCATAAGTTGAAGCAGATAGTTTACTCAAGTTGTATATTAACTTGCGACTGATTTTCAAGGAAAAAATGTTGACTAATTTGGAACTCTTCAGTTTACGGATGGCATTCGAGACGAACCGACACCAAATGAGCAAAGACCGACTCACTTGCACGAATTGGTAGAAGAATTAGAAATAGAAAGGGCATTCAACAACCTCGTTGTACAATTTACTTCAAGAAGAGAGGCTAAATGACAAATTCCTTGAAGCCGAAAACTTTTCACTTCAAGAGATCTACTATAGGATTGAAGGGAGAGATGAGTTCTTAAGGAAGTTCATTGATGACAACAAGTTCCTTCAAGCGTTTATGAAGCCAACAAGGATAAAATTAATTTGACAGATGATCAAAAGGAACACATGGCCGACGTTTACAAGAACTTGCAGATTGGGAGGATTTGAAAAACACACCGTAAAAACCTCTCAAGGGAGAAGAAGTACAAGCAAAGGGAGCTCAATGTTTTATGGTAGAAGAATCAACCGACAAATCCTCTCAAAATGTAACTCGAGCAAGAAGATAATGTAGGTGAAACTTCAAAGAATAGTTCAAGAAGAAAATGCTAATAAGAGAGTGCAGTGAGCGAAGAAGAAATCGCTCAAGATGATGAACAACAAAATGAAGATGTTGAAGATCACCAACAAAATGAGAAAGAATCCGTACTTAAAAGGAGGTTGTTGAGGAAGTCAAGGCGACAGAAAATGCAAGATGAGACAATGCACATGACCGAAGAAAATCTATTGCTGAATCAAAGAACACCACTAACTATAATAAAGCCAACATTTGACAGAGAATATTCAACCGAGGTAGACATGCCCGATAGTTTGGATGAGTTGATGCGAATGTGAATATAGACGAGATAATCTGAAAAATATTTTGCTAACATAGAGCAAGAACCAGCTTAGAGAGGAAGGAGAAAAGAGGACTCCAGTTGCACAAGTTGAGAAAGAGCATGCAAAGAGAAAGGTAAGATGCATTTACTTTAGTCTTATGTTACTTTAGACCTGTTAGAGTAGATTATTCTTGAATGCAACTTGTTAGAATTGTCCAAGTTTATTCTGAATGCAACTTGATCAAGTTATGTTAACTTATGGAAGCAACTTCATGAAGTTGCTTTCATTGTATCAAAAATATTGGAAGAAACTTGCTCCCAAATAGTGTCCAAAATGTGAGATCAACTTCTTCAAGTTGCCTCAACTACTTGCTTTAGATTGTTTGTTGTGTTTTAAATGAAATTTTTAATGAATTTGCAGGGGAAGTAACATACTCTCGACCGCACCAAGCAAGAACAAAGAATGTGCGCAAGACAACTCAAATGAAAAGATATGTCCAGTTGCACCAGTGGATAAAGAAAATACATGTCCAGTTGCACCAGTGGATAAAGAAAATACATGTCCAGTTGAAAATGAGGAAGAGCAAGAAAAGACAAGTACAATTGCAATGGAGGAAGACCAAGTTGAAAGAACAAGTGCGCTTAAAATGGATGAGGAACCACCGGAGATGATAAAGAAAGGACAACTCCAATTAATCAAGAAGATGTAATAGAAAGGTAGATTCATTCATTTTTAAGATTAGATTGCTAAATTTAGTAGTAAATAATTAGGAATCAACTTATTCAAGTTGTCTCCATGTGATTAGAATCAACTTATTCAATTTGGAAGCAACTTGCTTCAACCATTATGATTAGGAATCAACTTATTCAATTAGGAAGCAACTTGCTTCAAGTTGTTTCCATATGTTTAGGAAGCAACTTGCTTCAAAGTTGTCTCCATACGTGGAAGCAACTTCCTTAAAGTTGTCTCCTCTCCTTGTATTCATGTATTATGTTTTTAATGAATTTTTTCCTTTAATCCAAATTGCAGAAAGTAGGATATGCCGCACAAGAGAATGAGGGTGAAAAGAAAAATCGATGAAATGGCCGTTGTTCAACACACTCCAACATGTGTGCAAAACCAATACTTTGAAGGTCCAACTTTTGATTTGCATTTGGATTCTCCTAAGCAAGACAAGTCCCATCTTCTCAGATAATTGAACCAAAAGCAGTTGAAGATAGTGACTTATCAGAAACTGAAGAGAAAGTCAAGAGAAAGTCACTGTTGGTTCTATTATTAAAAGAGTCAAGAACGATCCAAGGGAGAGGAAGAGGAAAAAATTAGGAGATGGATTCACTGGAACAGGTTTACACCGTAAAAGAACAAGAAACAACAGGACAGTGCAGTTATTGACTTGGAAGCAATCGAGTACATCGATCCAACACCTCCTCAATCAAAACCACTCGTGCCCGCACAAAGTCTTAAGCTTTGGGGAGATTGGGTGAAATAAGATCAACAAAAATACTCCAAGAATTCTCACGAGGATGCCACGTAAGGGTAAAAAAACACTAAGCCTTTTATACTCGCTAGTTTTATTTCTTGCAGTTCCTTCAATTTTGCAATATTGATGTTTGATGCTAGTAATGCAACATCACATGATGTTTGCCGTGTTTTTGGATTATGCAGTAAACGGCTTGTTCTCAGTCAATAATGAATATCACATTCGTAAACAAAGACATCCAAAATCTATTGGATGATCTCTATATCGATAGTGACATCGTAGAATTCTACACCCGATTCTGAAATCGAAGATGGAAAATGTTTCTGCCGATAATCCATACAACAAGCATGTAATACTAAATACCAATCTTTTGGTAAGTCACTTTTTTATCTGATAAATTACACACTAGTTAGTATTAACAGATTGCATGTTATTTTGACTTGTAAAAGCTTTTTGCAGAAACGTTAAAATATCTGATAAATGTATGTATCTTTTTTTTTTTAAAAAACTTTTTCAATGATGCAGAGATACGTGCAAATATACATGGACAATGGAGACGAGAATGCAATAGAAACAAGTTATGTAGCAGATTATGTGAGGGCTAATTACAAGTTGGATGCCAAGAACAAAATGCTGATGTTTCCACTGTGCATGAACTCCCACCGGGTGTTGCTGTATTACATGAAGGAGTCTCGAAGATATGCAACTCTATGAAACAAAGTCCATTGTTGTCGTGTCACCGCATACACTTACAAAGCCACCGAGCAAAGTTCTAAATGAGATTGGACATCGAGACAAATGTGGTAATGAAATTGTTCACACATTGAAGGTTCCTAAAGTGCTTCAACAAAGAAGAACACCCCGATTGTGCAAATATTTATTTGTGTTTTTATGAAGATGTTGGTGAAATACCAAGAATTCGGTATTCGGGCAGAGGAAAAAAGAATCAATATATTGGCCACTTTAACAAAAAAGGATCAAGATGGCGTTCCGTATACCGGCAACAACCGATGAATGGAAGAAGTTTAAGGCACAAATTCAAGTCGATTGTGATATATTCCCGTGAATACTAAATGACAGAGACAACTTATTAGTATTACCTGGAATTATCTGATTGAACTACATTTGTTAGTATTATCTAATTTGTTAGTATTATCTAGTATTATTCTGATTGAACTACAGATTACTATTGGTTGTTAACATTATGTTGGTATTATCTAATTAAAGTACACTTGTTAAAAAATATTGTCTAGTTAAAGTTTGAATGGTTTGATTATTTCCCTTGATTATTTTCAGTGTTGCAATGTTTCTATATGCTTACAGGTTTGCATAGGTAAACAATACAGAGAGACAACTTGCATAACTTGTTCCCCGTAATGGAATAAATCGTAACAAAGTTGTCTCCATAAAATGGAAGCAACTTGCGTGTTGTTCCTAAAATGGAAGCAACTAGAACAAGTTGTCTCCTTTAAAAAGGAAGCAACTTGCAGAATCTGAGAAAATAACCAACAAAAACAAATAATATTTGTAAACCCTTCTATTCTTGATTATTTTGAGTGTTGCAATGTTTCTATATGGTTACAGGTTTGCATAGGTAAAAAAATACAGAGAGACAACTTGCAGAAGTTGTTCCCAGAATGGAAGCAACTAAAAACAAGTTGTCTCCATAAAGTGGAAGCAACATGTAGAATCTGTGGACATAACCAACAAAGCAAAAAAAATATTAGACCAAAATCATTTCATAACAAACTGCAGAACAACTAAGAATGTAACATTATCAATTAAAAAGACAAAACCAAGTTCATATAAGCATGAATCACAAAAGTTCAGTAAGCACATGAAAGAAACTAGGAAAAAGATGTCTCCATATGTGGAAGCAACTTGCACAAGTTGTTCCGAACATGGAAGCAAGTACCAACAATTGTCTCCATAAAAAGGAAGCAACTAGTAAAATTTGCCTTCAACTAGAACAACTTGCCTTCAAATCAGAACCATAACCAACAAAATTTCCATGAAAAAAATAAAAAATTACAGACCTCGCAACAAACTAAAGAACAATAACCGATTTCATAACAAATGCAGATAAAAGTTGTACCAAAGATCGATTAAAGACAAACCAAATTCACATAAACATGAATCACAAAGTTCAAGAAAGCATGAAAGAAAAGGTTCGAAAAACATAAAACAAATCAAACAAATGCAATTGAGAGATTTCATAGAACATCATCCCGTAGAACCTTCCAATCCTAGACCGATTCTTGAATACCGTGGGCGGCGGGTCCAATGGAGCACTACGGCATGTTCTACGATTATGGTATACAAGCATTCCACAAATGACCACACCTTCTCTTCTTGCGTATTTTCTCACGGTAATCGCGTTTACGAACAGTAGTTTGGCCTTCCAACTTGTGGTCCAACAGGGGGAGGCATGACGTATTTGGTACGGAAATCTCATCAGTTTGTCACCATCGGATGGGATAGATAGGTTTTGAGTACAAACCTCTCGTAGCATTCAAAGTGGTGTAGTAAGGTGAGATGTGCTTGTACACCTCCTCCTCGCCAATCTGCACCATAGCTTTCACCGAATGACCGCAGGGGAAGCTGTGTTTTTGCCACCAAGACAAGTACAGTGTCTGCGAGTCCAAGTCAACAAGATGCTTCAGCAAAGACTAGTTATGATCTCAAATACCTTTTCACTAGCTCTACGCACCTTGTATCTACGACAGCCGCTTATCCTCTTGTCTAACCGTGCTTGCATCTTAGGGGCAAGTCTTGTAGTCCAAATTTCGCTAGCTTCAACCTTCCTCTTCCACATTGTCTCCATTGTCCGAGCGCGAATACATTCAATCAACTCGATGGCTTTCACCGCTTTTCGTGCCTAATCAAGTCATAAAGCTTTCAACTACATTGGATGTAAGTTCTCCATACCTTTCCCCAGGAAACTCATGAGCAGCCCAATTCTTCAAAGGGGATCTTGTTCATCCACTCGATAACAGAGAACATCTTCGATTGACCATGCTTGAAACCGCCTTCGAAATTTCTCCTTGGTGACAAAGATCTGTAGCATTGCTCAAACAACTTAATAGCAGTCTTGCCTTTGAAACTAATATTGCCTTTCATATGGTACGAGCAATACGAATGAAAAGCATTCGGAAAGATTTCAGAACAAGTGTTCAAAAGTCCATTTCCACGATCGATATAATGGTCAACGGACGATCGCATCAACAATTCCCTTCAAATTTTCCAAAAACTAGCGCCAATTATCACTATTTTCGCTTTAAACAATACCAAAGGCAACTGAAATATCTCTCAAAATAAAAAAATACAAAAAAATTTAACACAAAAAATGAGTAGCATGTTTCAATTACACAAAGGAAGAAACCACGACAAGTTGTCTCCAAAATAATGGAATCAACTAGAAAAGGTTGTCTCTGAATATGGAAGCAAATCGGAACAAGTTGCCTCCAAAAAATAAAAGCCAAACTACAAGAATGAAAACAACTAGCACAAGTTGGTTCCATATTTTGGAGGCAACTTGTGCTAGTTGTTTTCATTCTTGTTGAGATTGTTCACAAGTTGTCGAGTTTGTTCGCAAAAATCTAAACCTAAGAGGTTTGTTGAGGTTGTGCAATTACATACAATTGGCTACAAAACTTTTCTACCCTAAAGGTTTGTCATAAAAACAACACAAAATAAAAAGAAAATAGTAAAGTAGATGCATAATACCTTGGTTTCCAGCTTTCCCACAAGCTACCATAAGACCACCTCCGAACTTTCCAAAGAAGAAACGTGGCATCTATTATCAGCATAGACGGCAATACTTGTTGAACCCCGTGATGCAAGCTTCAAAAGAAATGAAAACCTCTCAAACTGCCGGTTTTGAGCATTAAACTCAAAGTTGATGACGCTTCCAGATTATAACGCTTGACTCGCTTTCTTCATACCACAAGAAATCGTAATACGATTTGATATCATCTCCCAAATACATTCTTTGCAAAATTTCAGTCCACGATATGCTTGATGGTAGGTAAGGTCAACTTGATACTCCCTCAAAAACAAATCTTGAATGTCCGCTACTGTTTTCCGCTACCCGAAACTCTAATATCGTCTTTTATAATGTTCTTTATAAAAGTCTTCGTCATTCGAAGATTTGAAGGATCAGAGCAAGCCAAACCACAAGAATGCTCCGATATAAAAGTCTTGCACTTAAAAGCATGGCCGCCTTTGAATGCCAAAGAAGAGTGGAACCTCCACTTACATCCTTTTTCTTCTTTGAAAAGGCAATGAACTGTATAACGCTTCCGATCAGCCTTCTCAGGCTTGACTTTGTACCCACTCTCCACTTGATACTTCAACAAGACATCGACAACTTCATCTTTCCCTCCCTCAAACATCCGACCAACACCAAGAAGAATTCCAGCCCAAGCATCACATTTTTTTGTTCTCTTGTGGATAATTGATTCATTGAAACATCATCGCCGTGTCTTCAACAAAAGCCAAACCTTCAAATGAAACACAACTTGAACAAGTCAAGAAGAAGCAACACATGAAGAAGAAGAAGAAGAAGAAGAAGGAGTTTCGAATTGAACACCGAGCTTCAAAACTTGTATTCCCTTAGCTTGGCAAGATATAACAAGAAAATTCAAATCTAAATCGCACCGAACGATTTGAAGAACACCATTAACATCGAAAGAATCACATAAGGGACTTGAGATAGAATACTCCAACAACGCAACACAAGACTTTGCATCTCCTTGAAGGTAGTTGATTCATAGATAACATGAGAGATGCTTAAGTTGCAAAAGTTGATCTCTCGCTACAACCATATTTACCTTGCAACGAGAAGAAAATCAAGAAATTGCAAAAAGGATAATAAGATACAAGTTGAAAGCAACCAACCCAAGTTGTTTCCAAAACTAGAAGCAACTACCACAAAGTTGTTTATATAAAGTAATGAAAGCAACCAACCAAAGTTGTTTCCAAAACTAGAAGCAACTACCACAAAGTTGTTTATAGAAAGTAATGAAAGCAACCAACCCAAGTTGTTTCCACAATTAGAAGCAACTACCACAAGTTGTTTTCATAATTGGAAAAACTTGGACAATTTGTCCCGCGATTCAATAACAACGACATCTTACTAAATGAAAGAAACAAGACAAACTTGTTTCCAAAACTACAACCAAATGTAACTTGAACAAGTTGTCCCGAGATTCAATATGTGTTTGCAAGACATTGACAAGCTACATTGACAATCAACCGTAACCTACAACATGTCCCGAGATTGCTTTTTTAGTGGTACTACTCACCCTAGCAATAAACGGATTGACAAGCTACATTGCTTGTATTCACTAACATAAGGCAATCAAAGTTGAACTACTACATTGTTGGACAACAAAAAATGTAATCTAGGGCATGTCCCGAGATACAATATGTGATTCAACATGTAATGTAGCTTAAACTCTCGTCATGACGCAAATCACTCTGGGTCGCGCCCCTCGTGAGAAGTATATTCATGGCGATAGGGAAAAAGATAAAACATACACATCAAAAACTCAATTGTTGTATTCAGAATAAAGTTCAACAACTACATTGTTGTAACAAAAAAAAACAAAAACCACCAACAAATACATATGAAAAACACAATAATCAAACTATATTGTTGTAATTCTACTGTGTAACAATGAAATTACAACAATAATCAAACTGTATTGTTGCTCTAATATTCAAGGCATAATATTACACAGAAGAAAATACAATTTGCTAAACAATCAACTACATTGTTGTATCAAACAAATTGTACATTACATTATTCGATAAAAAAGTAAACAATATGTTAAAACAAATCAAAGATTATAGCTAAAAGGTAAATCTAACCTCGTTAACGAGATTGAATTTTAAGTAAATCAAGCTTCGTAGAATATCTGCAATCGATGATTCAATCAAAATCAATTAACGATTCAAGCTTCGTAAAAGTGAATGAGAAGAAATCAAGCTTCGTAGTATGTCTGCAATCGATGATTCAATCAAAATCCAGGAATAACGAATCAAGCTTCACCAAGTAGATCTTCAAATTCAATGAATCTCGCTGATTCAAAACTCAAGTAGATCTTCGTAATAAGTGCAAAAACTTCGATTAAGTTGAATTGAAAAACGAACTCAATAAAAACGATTTCAAACTCAATTGAAGATTCAATGAAGAATCTCGTTGATGTTGATCTGAAACTGCATCAAATATATCAACTCAAGAAGAAATCAATGGAGAATAATATTCTTGAACGGAGATTAAACAAAAACCTAACTCTGAATTAACTAAACTAGAAACTGCATGTCTGAATTTCTCTCCCTCACTGATCTGAGCTCTGAATTTCTCTCACAGCTCTGAATTTTTTTGTTTTTTTCTCTCTCTAAAACGAATAACTGAAACTGAAATATATATTCGGACATATTAAATAAAGTGGAGGTTAAAAATGGGCTTTAACTTGTTAAAGGATATTCAGCCCTTTGCATTACTGCCCCTGAAGGGTGTTGGTGAAAAGCCCATGGATAGTAGGGGCATATTTAACATTCCCACTTTTATTTTTGCCTTTTTTATCAGCCCATGCAACTTTCGAGAAAGCCCAAAGATACTTTAAATCCGTTGCCCATTACTACGGAATATACCCCAGCCTGGATAGACAGATTTCATGAAATTAAAATACTTCCTCCGTCCCTATTATATCCGCTTGATTGGGGTATACCCAATTTTAAGTGGACATGTGACCTTACTAAGGGGAGGCCAAAACGTGGTAAAGTTACTTTAATACCCCTATACTAATTAACCTAAAACTAAACCCTAAACTTAAAAACTAAAAACTGATTAATCTTCCTCTAATCCTTCTTCTCTAATCCATATCCTCTTCTCTTTCAATCCAAAAACCTAAAATCAACCAAAATTTTCTATTTTGATTTTCTACAAAAATGGTTGATTCTAAACGATCCAAAGAAAGAAGAGAGATTCAACTGGTAACATCCACAGATCCAAATCGGAGGAAAAGGTAAGGGAAAGGTTGGAACTAGAAAACCCGAAAATCCAATCCTTGAAGGTGTTTAAAAGAAACCTCTAAAGGTGAAAAGAAGATTGTAAGTGATTTATAAACTCAAACCCATTATTGTTTTGTTGAATATGATTGTTAGATTAGGTTAGAAATCGAAAATTTTGATTTTCGATTTGTGGCCGGCAAGGTCGATAGTGGAACAACACGCTGCCATTTGTATTTTCAAAGCGCTACTAAGGATCTCGGGATGAATAACATGCCGACTTTTCATCGTAGCCATGGCGACCGTTGGACAATAACCGAGGCCAAGCAGGTATAATAACCAACCATGCCGGGTTATATTTGGTCTCTGCGTGGTTTTTGACTTGTACCATGCCGACGTTAGGCATCGAAACCTTAATTTCCTAAGTTATTAGTCGGCATCTTTCATAAATAGGACCATTCCGTCTTTTTTATTTGTCGGACGGTATTTGGTTATCTCCTCACCGGCTTTACCGTAGCCTGCAAGTGTAGTTGGTTAAAACCTTGCCGCCACTAAGGAAGAAGATCAACAGTGTTGTATTGTTTGTTTTCATATATCTTATTTGTGCATTGTTTAGGTTCCCAAAGTGGAAACAAAAGAAGAACTACCTTGTCTTGTTAACAATGCGAGTAAGAGCTATTTGAATATTTGAACACAATTTATCCCAATTTAGAAGAACCTAAAGATGAAACTGAAGAGAATTGTCCGTTTAGAAAGTTATGTTTGATGGGTAAGGAAAATCCATAAGAATTTCTAAGGTTTATGAACAGTCCTAGCAATCCCCTCAACTATGAAGAATGCACATCATCAGAGGAGGAAGAAGAGGAGGTCGATCCAAGAACTTTTTTCAGGGCATGTGACTTTTCTGGAGTGAACCCCTATTACAATGAGGATGGTGACTACATAGGTCCAGTGAAGGGGAAGGGAAAAGCAAAAGCTGATGCCGGTGAAAAAGCTAGTGATGGGGAGGAAGATAGCAACAATGAGAATGATCCATGAAATTCTTAAACTTTATTATGTTTCACTTGGTTTAGAAACTTAGATTGTGGTTTGAACTCTTTCATTATGTTTTGAACTCTTAGATTGTGGTTTGAGACTTGTTAAACTTACTCTAATTTTCAGTTTTAGTTGCTTTAGAAGTTATTATTTTGTTTATACAGTTTTAGACAAAGTACTTGAGGCCGGCATGGTATGAAGTCTCTACATTGCCGACCGTACTTGAGGCCGGCATGGTATGAAATCTATAACTTGCCGACCTAAATGTTAGTTGCACCTTTTAGGTACAAAGTACAACCCATTGAATGCTCAACGGCTAGAAATTTCAAAATCAAGATATTAGGTATGTTGTTATTATAAAAGCATTCCCAACTTCATCTTCAACCTTGCATAAAGAATGGAAGTTTCACCACCAAATATTTGTAGTTTTTGTACACTAAGTGGTCATTTTGCAAGCGATTGTCACTTTGAAGGAAGCAAATGCACTATTGAAGGTTGTAAGGGATTCTTATTTCTCATGAAAGCTGCAATAGGAGGTGTATATCAGCCGTATGCTTCAAAATGCACTTGTTGTGGGTTTTTCTATTGGATAGATGAGCGTGTAGCTCCGTATGAAGATGAAGTTGCTAAAATCAACCTTCTACCATGCACAGATCCATGTTGCGACGGTAGGATGAAGCTAATTACCTCTCCTAAGAAATTGTCTACCGGAAAAGATACTATCTATGTCCCAAATGTGTTAGCGTAAAATTTTTAACGTTTGTATGCTTTAATTAAGGTTTGTATCCGATTTATAGTCGGCATTGTCCTAAATTAGAACCTTGCCGGCGCCATCTTAGCTCGCATTATCCTATGTTAAAATCTTTCCGAAGGTTGTTCTGTTTAGCATGCATATTATAATACACCTTACCGGCTTTATAGAAAATAACCTTTATGAACCATTTTTGAGGGAGTTCTCTTAGCCGCATGGTTCTCCACAATAACAATGCCGGCCCAATAATAGCCGAACTGGCAACACCAACACCTTGCCGGCTTGATAGAAAAAAACATCCAGGAACAATCTTTTTATGGGAGTTCTTACCCTAATGCTAAATTTCATAAGCATTGCTTCGTAGAAAGTGCCGGCAGCTTGGCAAAATCCAGACCTTGCCGGCAATATCAGACAGCTTTTTCCTGTACTGTCATGCATTGCGGCCGGCAGTCTGACGAAATAATACTGTTCCGACCCTGGGATAGCCGGCAGGGTTTGGTAATAATAATGATGCCGACCAAATAAGAATACACCCAAAAAAACACATCCATTTCATTCATTTGTAGCACTCCAAAGTACATTACACAAAACACGCATGCGATTACAAAAGTACTCCAAAAAGTACGAATGTTTTGTCTAGTACTCCATTGTACACTACACAAAAAGCTGCTTATTCCCTAAGCATAATCACTCCTCACTCAAATCTATGGGATATTCCCTAGACTCGTCTATAACATTCCAAAGGGCCATGTTGTCCTCATAAATTTTCATCCATTCCTTGCTCTTATTGTTTGCGAACTTCTCCCACAAACTAAACCTACATAGAGGAGGTAATGGACATTCCTTATTGAGTTGTAGACCAATAAAATGATTTTTATCCACCAAAGCCATGACAATTCTTCTATGCTTGAGTTGGTCCACGCAAACAGCATGTTTCGGTGCAAATGCTATAGATAGTCCCTCACTAAAAAAATGTACCACGCAATTCCAAGTATCTTCCAATAGATGGCCACACTCCGGCATTCTCAACCAATGTTCCCATTTGATCGGTGCGTTTCCCTCCGGGCCTTTAACACTAGTTAGCAAACCTTTGAAAGTTGCTTGTCGTTTTCTAGTCGAGCGGCCATCTTCTTTCTAATGTATTGGCATTGGGTGAGATTCTCTTCAACCGCTCCACTTAGGTGTCCCAATTGTTGCGAGATAACGTGAAACCCACAATTTCCATCTTTCGGAACATCGTCGGTACCAATCACGAAATCTTGAATAATTGGAGGGAGTTGAGTGCGATACTTTTGCAACACCGGTTGTACTACCTTCTTTGAACGACCTTTTTTCTTCGCAACATCTCCTTGGATTGCTTGGCTCTTAAGAGGTAGAGTTCCATTTGTATTCAAGTTAGAGACGGTTGGTGTAGTTAAATCCTTCTTTGACCGACCCCTTTTCTTTCCAACAAATTCCACGCTTGCTTGACTCTCAAGAGGTAGAGTGCCATTTGTATTCAAGTTAGAGACCGTTGGCGTAGTTGAATCCTTCCTTGACGACCTCTTTTCTTTTAGCGGGCTCCTCCTTGTATTGCGCCTCGGTATAAACATGTCCGGATGGATCGCACTTTGTACTCAAATGCTCTTTAATGTTTTCCATTTTGGATTGATCACTATTTCTACTTAAAAACTCTTTGATTTGTTCTCTTTCGGATTGATCTTGATCGCAATTTGTACTCAGAAACTCTTTATTTGTTCTCTTTCTTCCGCTCTCGTCTTTTTGGTAGTTGGTCTACCATTAGGATCTTGTTTCTCCGGTTCTTCAAGTTCTTCCATAAAAGGGTAAACTATCGGCATCAACTTGTGCTTCATAGTTTGTTTGTCCAACTGTTGATGGTGGTTTTTAAACAAGGGGTAAAATCGTAAAACCCCATGACCTAGCGTTACCCGCAACACATTAACTAAGAGCATTTAACTCAGGTGTAAATAATTAATAGGGGTATTTTTTTTCAAAATACCGGATTAGGGTTTTCGACACGTAACCCTAATTCCAAAACCAAGCCGCATATCACGCACCACTAAGAACAATGCCAAACCAAGCCGCACTCGCGCACCATGGCAACAATGCCAAACCAAGCCGCATACTCAAGCGTGCCACGAACAATGCCAAACCAAGCCGCACCCGCGCACCATGGCAACAATGCCAAACCAAGCCGCATATCGCGCACCATGGCAACAATGCCAAACCAAGCCGCATATCACAAGCGCGCCACAAGAACATTGCCAAACCAAGCCGCACCTCGCGCACCATGGAAACAATGCTAAACCAAGCCGCATATCGCGCACCATGGCAACAATGCCAAACCAAGCCGCATACATCGCGCACCATAGCAATAATGCCAAACCAAGCCGCATACTGCGCACCACGACAACAATGCCAAACCAAGCCGCACCCTGCGCACCATGGCAACAATGCCAAACCAAGCCGCATACTGCGCACCACGGCAACAATGCCAAACCAAGCCGCACCCTGCGCACCACGGCAACAATGCCAAACCAAGCCGCACCCTGCGCACCATGGCAACAATGCCAAATTTCCAAGCCGATATACCTTTGGCCCACGCCAAATATAGCGCCCTAGGTTTGCAAGACTTGCAACTAGGTCAACATGGCCGCACGTGCCATTGGCACATGCCAACACGTGCCGCAAGCCATATTTCCAAGCCGCTATGCCTTTGGCCCACGCCCAACATAGCGCCCTAGGTTTGCAAGACTCGAACTAGGTCAACATGGCCGCACGTGCCATTGGCACATGCCAACACGTGCCGCAAGCCATATTTCTAAGCCGCTATGCCTTTGGCCCGCGCCCAACATAGCGCCCTAGGTTTGCAAGACTTGCAACTAGGTCAACATGGCCGCACGTGCCATTGGCACATGCCAACACGTGCCGCAAGCCATATTTCCAAGCCGCTTATGCCTTTGGCCCACGCCAACATAGCGCCCTAGGTTTGCAAGACTTGCAACTAGGTCAACATCGCCGCACGTTCCATTGGCACATGCCAACACGTGCCGCAAGCCATATTTCCAAGCCGCTATACCTTTGGCCCACGCCAAATATAGCGCCCTAGGTTTGCAAGACTTGCAACTAGGTCAACATGGCCGCACGTGCCATTGGCACATGCCAACACGTGTCGCAAGCCATACTTCCAAGACGCTATGCCTTTGGCCCACGCCAAACATAGCGCCCAGGCTTGCAAGACTTGCAACTAGGTCAACATGGCTGCACGTGCCATTGGCACATGCCAACACGTGTCGCAAGCCATACTTCCAAGCCGCTATGCCTTTGGCCCACGCCAAACATAGCGCCCTAGGCTTGCAAGACTTGCAACTAGGTCAACATGGCCGCACGCGCCATTGGCACATGCCAACACGTGTCGCAAGCCATACTTCCAAGCCGCTATGCCTTTGGCCCACGCCAAACATAGAGCCCCAGGCTTTGCAAGACTTGCAACTAGGTCAACATGGCCGCACGTGCCATTGGCACATGCCAAACACACACGCTGGTAGCCTAACTTGCAAACCGTCCAACCTACCACCAAGGCATTCCGCACATGCCATTGGCACATGCCAAACACACACGCCGGTAACCTAACTTGCAAACAAGGCAACCTACCACCAAGGCATTCCGCACATGCCATTGGCACATGCCAAACACACACGCCGGTAGCCTAACTTGCAAACCGTGCAACCTACCACCAAGGTATTCCGCACATTCCATTGGCACATGCCAAACACACACGCCGGTAACCTAACTTGCAAACCGTGCAACCTACCACCAAGGCATCCGCACATGCCATTGGCACATGCCAAACACACACGCCGGTAACCTAACTTGCAAACCGTGCAACCTACCACCAAGGCATTCCGCACATGCCATTGGCACATGCCAAACACACACGCCGGTAACCTAACTTGCAAACCGTGCAACCTACCACCAAGGCATTCCGCACATGCCATTGGCACATGCCACACGCGCCACTAGCAAAGGCCACTTGCACTCAAGATGCAACCAACACTCGAGACATCGACACAAACTGGGGGATGCTTCTTTAGGGTTTTGGTTTGGCGGTCACAAAGATGCAAATGCCGACACTACGCTCACATTAAGAAAGCGTGAAAAGGAATAAAGCGGTCAAATAAAAGAGGAAATAATAGTGAAAACGTTTTCGCCCATTAAACCATGCGGTTACCACCTCCTCCCATTATTTCACCCTTTACTCTCTTCCTTCATGAGGCCAGTGGTACGTTTCAATCTCGACTTGTATAAATAGGTCTTACCTATTTCCACCGTACAACAAGTCTCTTGGCCAGAGAAAATACCACACTCTCGTAAAGGCAACTTTGCAAGCTCTCCCAAAAGCTTCCATCTCTTGCAAGCTTCCCAAGCTTTTACTTTCCGATACAAGTCGAGATACTACTCTCCCGTAACTACTCGGGTCTCAACACCTTTCTTTGCTTCCCTCCCCAAATCAACCCTTCTCCTTCACTTTGTGACCGAAGCAAGTCCGAACGGCCATTTCTTGGTTTAGGCCGGACTTGTGCAGATTGATCTCTCGAATCTATAAAGTGCTCACGTGCAAAGACATTTGTTTAGGGTTTGAATCAGTTTCTCACTCACCTACCGAATTTACCGAAATCGGCAGAAACGATTTTTACCCATAAACACCAACCTATTCAACTTGGGGTACTTTTCGAGGATTATTCTCCCAAGTTCCATGTCGCCAAACTCTTCATCGGGATCTTCTCTTGTAGCCAGCCAAAGATAACCGCTTCCAATAGGGATCGATATCATCAAGAGGAATGGGAGTTTTATACCTACCAAGCATATGAAGACATGGAAGTCCGATAGCCTTCATTATCCTACACTTACAAGGAGTGCTTGGGTCATCATACTTTTTAAACAATGCAAGATGTTTCATCATGAAACGTATTGCCCAATGCGAGACGTTTCTATGTATACCAACAAGCAACCAATCATCCTCCTTAAACTCCTTCAACTTCCTAAGCTACTTTCTTGGAATTATTTTTTTATCTTGTCGATATCATTATTAGTGTACTCATGGATAGCATGTTGCACCGTCACAATCCCATTTTGACTCGTGAAAAGTAGACCTTTTAGTCTCCCATGAGATTGCTCTACCGTACTTGTGGATTCAAGTTTGAAATGTTTATAGTCGTAAGTATAAGCATACACAAACCTCTCTTTGTGTGGCCTCAACCATTATTTCTTGCAATATTCCACTACTTTGGGGTAATTAGTCCCCCAATCATCCTCGAAATCCTTCAAGTTTAACTCATATCTTCCCACACTCATCGACCAAACCACCTTATCCCATGCTTTCATGAATAACCCAAACTTAATCTCACCTTCTTTTCATTCTTCGTCTTCTTTCTCTTTCTCCTTCTCTCGCTCCTCTTTAGTTAGTTTGCTAAGACGTTCATCTTTCTCTTTTTCACGTTTAGTTCCTTTCTTTGCTTTCGGTTTTTGGATATGACTTCTACAATTCTTTCTAAGATTGCATTGTATATGCCAAGTGCAAAGGAAATTTTGTGCATTGGGAAAGACTATCCTCACGGCGTTCATTATTGCTTGCTCATTGTCGGTGACTATAACCCCCGGAGTTTCGTCTTCGTGGTAGAGAAGCTTCAAAGTTTCCAATGCCCAAATATAACTATCATCCTTCTCACGATCCATAAAACACCATGCCACCGTGAACGATTGTTTATCCGAGGTTTGTCCTACAATGTTCAACAAAGGCATGTTGTACCTATTCGTCTTATAAGTACAATCCATGAACAAAACTTGGTAAAAGCAACGCGCCAATTGAATCATATCGGGATGCGCAAGAAAAATACGATCCACCTTCCCTCCGATGTCTCATGGTGTCTCATCGTGTAGTTGTATTTGTGTATTAACCATTGTGATTCTTCCATCACCTTTCTTCCATCCCATTCAATTCTTTTAATAGTTGCCTTGGCTTCATAAATTGTAGACAATGAAGAGAGGTTATGCGGGTCGTCCCTCTTGAACTTACTTAGGAGCTTACTTGGTTTAATTCCTCAACTTGTTCTTACTTGTTCGAACTCGTGCGGTTTCAACTTGGCAACTTGACAATGCCCAACAAGAGTGTCCGGATCTTTATGGTTATGCCAACCAACATCAACTCTACTCATTCTCCACACGTTGTCGGTATCTTTGTTCCTCCCAAAAATAATCTTGAATGGGCATCCACACTTCTTTGACTTCGTCTTGTACACCCTAGTCGTCTTCTTATCATACACATAACCCTTCCTCTTGTGACTTTCCTCCTAAACCATAACACTCGCATACCATTTCAAACCGCGTATCTTTTTGTTGGGTGTTTTTCACTAGAACGCACATCTTCTCTTTGGCTTTCTCAACAATCCAATTGACCGCTGCCTTTTTCCTTCCATTCCAAATCATTAGCATAATGTGAGGAAGTATCGGACCCCTAATTTTCTGAGCTTGAGGCTGATCCTCCATAGGTACCAATGCCACAATCTACAAAACATCAAAAGTTTAGTTGATGTGTATTACCACGGTCGGCATGGTCGACATATAAAACAATGCCGGCTAGAAAAGACCGGAACGTAATAGAATATAAACATTGCCGACATGGAAACAGCCGGAAAGTTATGAAAACATGAAAATGCTGGCGTAAGCATTTTCAAGTAAAGGCTCATGTGTTTCAAAAAATGAAAGCTCCGCAAGGTTAAAAATGTTTACATTGACGGCGTGGTATCGCTCATGAAAAGCTCGGGACGTTGTTCAAAGTAGAACCACGCCGCTTTTACGGGTCTTCAAGATGATCGACAAGCGTCGACCTTGCCGACCCCGTACAAAGCAGAATCGAAAAAAAAAAAAAAGCAAAATCGATCATTTGCCTGGAAAAATCACAATCTTCACCACGTAGGGTTGTCTACCTGATTACTTTCAGCTCCATTATCTTCTTCTTGCTCATTGGATTCTTCGTTTGGCTCAATACATTCATCACTTCATACCCATCATGAGTTTGAGTAAATAAAAGTGAGGGTCATGCATGTAATCCATTTGATCATGGTCTGGTAGATCATCATACAAGTACTCATATGTAGGTGGAAAGTTAGAAGACTCCCCCACTTCAAAATCAGGATTAGAATCACTCATATCACAAATTTCACAAAAACCCTAACTTTTCCCCCCCAAAATCTCCTCTACTCCTTCATACAAATTCTCTCTCTAAATGATTTCTAAAACTCAACTTATAACTAAATCAACTAACTAATCTAACTAATTTAACTAATCGATATCTAATCATTTTAGTTAAATTAGAGTTAATCATTGTGGGGGCATTTTAGCCATTTACAAAAATATGGGTTAAGGGGTAGCTTGACTTTACTTCAAAATGACCCTATTTTGTTTTATTGGGTATACCCCAATCTCGCCAGATATTATATAGGCGGAATATTGGATTTTTCTAGTCCCACTAAATAGGCGGAATTCTAATTCTAAGAAGACTTTTGACATATATGCCCTTATTTACGTTGTATGGGAAATTGTAGTGACAATAAGACTAAGGGTAAAAATAGGAAAAAACATAAAACTTTATGAAAACCAAAGAATTTCTTAAATGAAGAGATTTCCCCTTCTCCACCTATATATTAGGGACGGAGGGAGTATATTGTTTTCCCAATTTTTTGTTATCAACCATCACAAAAATGCTTCATGAGCAATTAGATATATGCATCGCCGCTTCAACTTTAGATGGATTGTAAAGGCTACAAGTTTTAATTTTTGCTGAAAAAAACTTTAGTATAATACCATTTATACACACCCTACTGATGTAAGAAATAAGAATGTAAGATGCGTAGGTGGAGATAAATTCTAATGTGACTCGGTTCACCGCAGACTTCTCTCAATAACATATTTTCTTCAAATGACTTAGTGATGCCTTTTGGAGAACATCTCAGTGATGCTTTTCATGGTGATTATGCTTATTGGTGTAAATTGCGCTGTGCCATCACCTTTATGGCCCAACATAAATAGCTTGCTAAAATTTGAGCACAACATAGCACAAACCATAAAATTATTCTTTTAGTTTTAGATAATATTTCCTTTTAATACTTAACTCTTTAGATAGTTCTTTCTCCTTTATAAATCACCATTCACAAATTTGAATATTTGGCTTCACATTCAGACGACACTGAGTCAATTAAACCAGTTTACCAACATCAGACATACCCACAAACCCGAGTAGGAAATGGTGGGTGGGCTTCTTATTTTGCTGACGATGAAAAGTATATGCAAGGAGCAAATTCAATCTTCCATGAAAACTAATCTTGCTCCTTAATTTTCTTGCCATTGAAGATTTTATGCGTGATTGTATTTTTTATTCGTGAGATGTAATTTAAAATTTTGTACAGTACTTCAATGAAGCTTGTGGATTATAGAACTGAATGTATCTTGGGCCTGACTTTTATTTTGTGGCATATATTGCTCTACATTTATTGAAAGCGAAACTTTATCAAACTAACTCCAAACTTATCTTGGAGCAAAGAAATCAATGATTTTATATTGAAAACCATGTATGTGGTACATCTATGATTTTTTATACCGTAGCTGGTTTTAGTATTCTCCTGTCTTTGCATTTTATTTGTGTACTTGTTTTCTACTTTCTGTAAATTCTTGGTGCATGAATAAAGTAGTGACAAGTTGCAAGTGTGCACAAAACTATTATATATTTCGAAATGTCAGGACGTCACAACCCTTGTTTTATCACCATCATCAGCTGATTTGTCATCATTAGTTAGTTTGGCAAACATGGTTGGTTTAAAATCACTTTTTCTCAAAGGCTTGAATGAGTTAGAAGAGTTGACAATGGAAGATAAGGTTACTTTGTTCACGAATTTGGAGAAACTTGAAATTTGGCACATGACAAAATTACAGATTGTGTGGGATGTGCCTCAACAGACGACGTTCTGTTTTGTGAACATTAAAGACGTAACAATAGGTGAATGTCCTAAACTGAAGGATGTTACATGGTTGATATATGCTCAGAATCTAGAGAAACTTTCTTTACACTCGTTGCATGGATTAGATGAAGTAATTTCGGATGGGTTTGCAGCGGAAGAAATATTAACAAATACATTTTCAAGACTCAAATTTCAATTTTGTGGTATCAACCAAAACTAAGAAGGATATGTAGCCACAATGTTAAATTCTTCTCTTTGCAGCGTATTATTGTGAGGGATTGTCGAGAATTGAAGAAGCTACCGTTTAACATCAATGGTGTTCTTCCTGACACTTTACAATCGATAGAAGGAGACAAGGAATGGTGGAAAGGCCTGGAATGGGAAGACGAAACCACTGAATCCAATCTTGCACCTTACTGTTTAAAATATTGATATTAAATGTAAGTTTTAAAAGAAAAAGAAAATTTTGTATTTTTGTTTTGTGAAACGGAATTACAGAGGGCACCGGGGCTGTGAGTGTCAGTGAATTCTCGGTGTAGAATTCACGGTGTGTGTAGCATCGTTGGAGGAAATGTAACACTTTAGAGACTGAAAGAAATCGACATATAATCCTTTGAAAGAAGAAGACAAATGCTGATATAGTATGGTTTTGTACTGATGTGCTTCAAAAAAGACAATCTAAATTTTTTGATGGAATTGAAATAAAAAAAAAAAAAATTAACGACTTTTCTCTTTTGATAAAAATAAAATAAATTGAAAGTATTTAGAAATTGACAAGGCACTTGGTGCTCGGCCCCTTGTTTTGAATGAGATGTAAAGAAAAAAAGAACCGATTCTGTACCATAAAATATCAAAACATTCGCCGACATTTCTCTTTTTATGAAAGCATAAAGAAGCTTACAAGGCACTTGCTGGCAGGGGGTGCCATCTCTTTTGAATGAGATATAAAGAGATGCGACGAATGTAACTTTTCTTCAAAAAGTGGCAAAGAAATCAACGCATAATGAAAACCATGTGTGTGGTGCATCTATATTCCAAACTGTGCTCAATTGATGATTCTTACTCTACTAGCTAAAAAAAGAGTTTCTTTTTGAGAGGCAAGCTCAAATTCGATTGAGAAACCGCACCTTCATCATATGGCTAGACAACCTCAAGAGACCGGGTAGGAGTAGGACCAGAACTTGGACACTGTAAGTACACTTATTTATCTCCATCGCCACGTGTACTAGCAGAACCCACGTGGAGGCCGCGTCATAAAGAGGAATGACACGTAGGGGCATCCATGATATCTAGACGACGTGCCATCTGTCAAGACCAACGGTCGAAGATGAGGGAGCATCCAAGGTAGGTAATCCCGCGCAACACCAAAGAGTTACTCTACCCCATCACGAGGTGAGATGTAATCAACGGCCGGGATAGTCCAACTGACACAGACGTGACAAGGGAGGACTGACACCGCCTGGCGCGGACTGGACCGCCCCAACCACTCGCATTTAATGCTGCTCAGAGGGCACGTGTCAGACGACCAACGAAGAAAACGAGGGTTGGTCAGCGTAATGAACTTGGGTATTGTAGAAGCCAGCGAGTGACAGGAAGTCCGCGGACCATGCACAGAGCACAAAAAGATAAGATCTCAACAGCTCTTTGTCAGTGGACCCACTCGATTTATCTATATATATGTACATCCCTTCCACATAAAGAGGGGATCGAGAGAGAACCAAGGAATAGGAGAGAGAATAATAGTGAGAAGTAAGTATGAGTATCAACCTATGAGGTTGATGAATACCAAAGATCTTGTGATTACTTTTGTAACCGTTTACTTTATAGTGAATATCCCCGATCCGTGGAAGTAGGCCTTAGTGCCGAACCACGTAAATCATCGTCTCCTTTTACATTTAGCATTCATATAGCTTTATTTATGTGTTTACGTCTTAGATCTACCATTTTGATGTTGAGGAGATCATGACAAACCCGGGGTTTGGAATCGCTGAATCATCATCTACCTAGGCATATTATACTTTATTCACACTTTAATGCGTGTATTCAATTCATGTTGAGATTGTTTGTGAACACGTGATGCTTACCCGATTTCCGTGTTCACAATATGGCGCTAGAAACAGGGACCTTGTCCCTAGAAAAGATTTATCTTTCCCCGTGACTTTATAGCCTCTACCTCAAAAGTTTTACTTAAACGTAAACAAATCTATATTTAAACTCATTTTTCGCACACATCCGTATTCTTTGTGTCTTTCTAACACAGATCTGGATCTTTACAAACACAAACTAGCAGATCTATGTTTTGGGCTATTTTTCGCACATATTTATGTCTATTGTATTTTCTACCAACAGATCCGGGCATTGTGTAACCTTTAAACCAACAGATCCAGTTTTAACCGATATTTTAAACATAATTTCCACCAATAGATTTGGACTTTTTGCAAACAACAACCCATGGACCTTATCCCTGCTAAATCCTCATCCGTCTATGTTTTTCGTATTGTTCGCCAAACTAACATCTTGAGTACACTCATTGCCACTAGAAATCGAGCTTATGAAATCAAGTTTGAACTAACAACTAACCCGTGGACTTTTTTGTCTCGGCTTACCTCCATGCTCTGCGTGAGAAAATATTACAATGGAAAGGAACAAAGATGCCGGAAGACAAAGGTACCTTCAAAAGAGGCACCTAGACTACGCCAAAGAACAAGGAGCAAACAAAAGGGCGCGGGACTCACAAAATGGGACAAGACGCAGAATGGAGCGGAAAGCACATTCCTTTCGATGCGCATCATTGCAATGGAAGCAAAGAAGGACGCGGCTAAGCAAAAGTCAACACCTACCAAGGAACTTCTCAAATGGTCGCCTCCAAAGTGACAACCGCAACCCGCTTTATTGAACCTCGAGAAACAAGAGTGTAATCGCAATCCGCAACCCTCCTTACGGATGCCACAGACCGATGAACAAAATATACAACCGCACGCAAGATCCTACGGAATGACCGAGCCGGCAGACGGCTAGTAGAGGAAATCAACACCGCAGCCCCGAGGGACAAGCTCGACACAGATAGAACAAATCAGAATCAAACCAACGCAGATTTTGGCGCAATTAGAAGAGCTAAAAAGGAATTAAAGCAGACATACGCGACGCGGTGGCCTTACTAGCCCAAGAGAACCAAAGCAATTAAAATAGAAGATCCTCCAAAGCGCGGAGCTAGAGAATCAGCAGGACGAGGCTAATTCTCGCAGTACAAAACAGACCGAGGATGATCTCGAAAACGTCCCCGCAGTAGTCAATCAAAGAGGAATACCCCAAAAGGGTGCGCAGAACAATAAGGATTGACCTGACTACCATCCGAAACCTCAGACTACTATGATGAAGAAGAGGCCACGACATCACAACCTACAAGAAAGACACGGACTTCCATTCGTAACGAGCATTGTTTGGCAAACGGAGAATCTCCGTGCGGAAATGCTAGCGGAGATCAATCAAATCAAGACCAGCAAGGAGGTGGAAGACTAGAACAAAGTTATGAAGGAGGCCAAAGACTACCCCACTAGCACTAGCTTGGCTACGGCTACCATTCCGTAAATGCCCTGGCCCCATCCTTTGAGTGTTACGACGGATCCGCGATCCCGCAACTCACCTACGATATTACAACAGGTAATGGCCAGGTGGGATCATGACGAAGCTATACTATGCAGATTTTCCCTTCAAGCCCGAAGGGATCCGCGTTATCTTGGTTTGATAACCTGCCAGGGTGCATTGATTCGTATGATCACCACCGAAAAATTCCTGGCCACCTACATGTATAACAAGGTTGTGAACACAGATGGACAAGCTCTTCTCACTTGCAATCAAATACAAGGAGTCCATTCGAGAATACACGGATAGGTGGCACAAGATATGTCAAGCCATAGGACATGTGGATCCCGTGGTGAGTATTAATTTTACAAATGGGGACTTGACAGATGAGCCCATTGTTTGTCGAAACCACGGTACCTCTCCAACCACAGAGGGAGATTTGAGGATAATCATCGAAAAACATGCAAGGTTGGAAGAAATTCAAAGAGAGAACCCAAGAGCACAAACTCAACGACCCCCACGGAACCAACTCCGCTTAACTAGCGAATGCATCCAAATAACACCAAAAAGATCTAAGGATGACCACAAAAGGGGTGGAAGAAAATTTGAAGACCGAGTCTACACGAAGCTCAATGCCAGCTACTCACGCATTTTAAAGGAGATCAAGGATCGCGAAGACTTAGACCGGCCCCCGGTCCAAAGGGAAACAACCACCGCCCTGGCAGAATCCAAAGAGTACCGCGATTTCCACCGCTTCTACGGCACCCAACCGAGAAGTGCAAAAATCTCAAGATAGCGATACAAAAGCCGATTGATGCAGGGATCTCAAAAAATATATAGAAAAGGCCGGAGCGGAAGATGAGCCAAACGCAAAGAAACAGTCCAGCTACTGAGGGTAATCGCACATTGAACGCTATATCCTGCTGGAAAGCAAAGAACCAACCCTAACGGCACAAATAGGGAAAAGGCCGAGGAAGCAATTTGAAGACTACCGTGAGCTTTATAATTTAGACGGAAAAGAAGTGGAAAGTCACGAGGAATGGATGAACGCACCCCTAACCTTCGAGGTCAAGACATTGAGGATGACATGGAAGATCACAATGATCCTTTGATCCTCACTCCTACCAATCGCAGGATGCAATATAAGGAAAATCCTCATCGATGGAGGGAGCTCCGAAATGTCCTATTTTACGATACCTTCAAACGCATGGAGCTTTGTGATGAGCAACTTTTGACCTCGCACTATACCATCTATGGGTTCAATGGTACAGCCACGAAGCCTCTTGAGATATTGTCTTGCAGAACGCCGCCCCATGAAAGTTGACACTGCTTCAAAGGGGTGAATGCGCCATCACCCTACAATGCCATTATTGGACGAAGATGGGTCCACAAGCTTAAGGGAGTCGCGCCCACATACCATCAAGACCTTAGGTTTCCTACTCCCCTAGGAGTAATGGAGATCAAGGGTGATCAAGCTTCCAGAAGGAATGCCATGCAATGCAAATACAACTCAACAACTAAGAAGATGAGAAAAGGAAACCCGCAGGGCACTAACAAAGCAATATCCAAAGACAAAGCCATCGACGAATACTGGAAGGGATCTCAGGAAAAGCTTATCCAAGGGGAACTCCATAGGGAACATGGAAGCATCAACATCAAATGCTAACTGGGCGCCTCGCAAACAAAGAATCCGAGCCTACCAAATAGCAATTAAAGAAAGTCCCCACCTTGGGGAACCGAAACCCACGTTTACATCCTTGGAGGCAGTGAAGGATGTTAACATAGGAACGGAGCAGAACCCAAAAAGATCAAGATAGAACTCTAATGGACGAAGAACGCGGCCTCACTAATAAAACTACTAAAGGAATACGCAGACATCTTTGCATGGAAACTATCTCGATATGCCCGGAATAGACCCAAAGACAAGACAACATGAGTTGCGCATTAAACCCGGCACACCCCAGAAGACAAAAGATACGAAAGGTGGCTGCGTAGTATCACAAAGCAAGAGAAACGGAGTCTGCGAAAGCCGTTGAGGCCGGTTTTATAAAAGAAGTCAAATATCCTACTTGGATCTCTAACATGGTAATAGTACCAAAGAAGAATGGAGGGGTCGAATCCGATCGACTTCACCAACTTGAACAAAGCATGCCCCAAGGATAGTTATCCATTACCCAAAGATTGATCAGCTAGTCGACGCAGTAGAAGGATACGAAGAGTTATCATTCATGGACTGGATACTCCGGCACAACCAACTATTTTTAGCGTAAGAAGATCGAAAACATACAAAGATTTTACACACCCCACGGTCTCTATTGCTATGTAAGGATGCCTTTCGACTCGAATGCGGAGCAACGTACCAAAGGATGGTCGATGCTATTTTCAAGCCATGGATCTACAGGACCTTAGAGGTCTATGTTGACGATATGCTCGTAGAAGAGCAGATTGAGGAAGAACCACCACCAGACCGAGGGACATCTTCAAGCTATGAGAGAACACAATATGAAGGTAAACCCTAAAATGCACTTTCGGAGTAACATCAGAAAATTCCTTGGGTACCGGGTGACAAAAAGGGGCATTGAAGTAGATCCCGCAAAAATCCGAGCCATAGTAGACATGCCATCTCCAAAGAACCTAAAAGAGGTACAAAAGCTCAATGGATCCCTAGCAGCCCCGGGAAGGTTCATCTCAAGATCCCTGATAGGTGCAAACTCTTTTTCAACATACTAAAAAAGGGGACGAAATTTGAGTGGACGCAAAATGCGAAGAAGCTTTCCTAGGCGCCAAACAAGACTCTAGCAGAGATCCCTATCCTTCGAAACCAGACCTCTCGACGAAGTCTTGGCACTATACATTGCAGCAAACAGACGATGCAAGAAGCGCAATACTTGTCGTGACCCACACAAAGGAGGAGCAAATAATCTATTATGTCAAAGCAAGACTATGAATTCCAAGCAGAAAGAAACTACACAAGAATCGAACAACTCATCTTAGCCATCGTATGGTCTACATTAAAGCCGAGGACGTACTTAACGCATGACATACGTATCCCATGCCGAGCACCCTTAGAAGCCATCCTCAAAGGGGCGGAAAGGTAGGACGCATAGCAAAATGGAGCACATAACTCGACCAATTCAATATCCACTATGAGCTTCAACACTCTCGAGAAATCGCAAGTGTTAGCGGACTTTCTAGCGCACCTACCTTTGGACAACGAAGAAGAGGTGCGCATACAAGGATGGAGGGTCGCGGGTGCCCCGAAATAGAAAACAAAAGGAGCCAAATAACATTCTTGAACCAATGAACCCACGACAATGGGAGGTCTTTGTCGACGGCTCCAAAAATAGAGAGGGCGCGGGGATAGGCATCGTCATCACCACACCCACGGGGATAGGATCGTGCACGCATTCGATTGGAATTTGAAGGCCATACAAATAACATCGTAGAGTACGAAGGAGTGGTCCATGCCCTCCGCTTGATAATTGAATTAGGGATACAAGAAGTACGGTTGACAAGTGACTCACAACTAATCATACTATAGATAGGCTAGGAATACAATGTGTATGACGAGACACTCGATGGCATACATGGCTCGTGCAAACGTTGGTTTCCCAAATACCAAAAATCAAATTCCGACATCTCAAGCGTAGGAAGGAGCTCTGACACGCAGATGCCCCGGCATATATATCAGCCATGCTTAAAAATGAGGATGTCAAAGCAATCAAGATAACAAGAGTGTACGAACCATCCATCAAGCCCCAAGAAACATGCGCGCTAACCAACGCAAGTCTAAGGAGGAAGATATCTCTCGATGATGATGTCGGAGAGCACATATTCGACGACTTCCGTAACGATGACATCACGCGACAAGTCGATGAGGACGACGATTACAAAATGTAGCGGATTGGAGAATCGAAATCCACTCTTTCCTAAAAGAGGGGAAACTCCCCCAGATACCAAATAACTAGAAAGTACAATCCAGAAAGGGGATGTACGAGCTAAGAGACGAAACCTTATACGTAAAATCATTCCTCGGGCCACTTCGCCGCCGCTCGTCCCGATCGTAGGGACATATCATCTTGAAAGACATCCATAGAGGAGACGCGGGGAATCACAAAGGAATGAGGTCCCTTGAAGATAAGGCGAAGACGCAGGCTACCATCGCCAACCATGATCCGAGACGCGACTAGAATGGCGCAAAGGTGCGAAGAATGTCAAAGATTTGGCAAACGAATCCACGCCCAGCCACAAAGTTAAACTCGTGGACAGTCCGTGGCCCTTTGGGAAATGGGGTATCGACATAGTAGGCCCACTCGTATCGTGGACCGGGAAAAGAAGATTCCTAATAGTGGCAACGGATTACTTCAAGAAGTGGGTAGAAGCAAAGGCACCGCAAGAATTCCTCGGATTCGACGTCTTTACTTTTATTTTTCAAAAAATATCATCTCGTGCTTGGCATCCCCAAGCAGAGATAGTTTCCACAACGGTAGAAAAATCCACAAGGAAAGAATATCGACTTGTCAGTTCGACACCCTCAAAATTCGAAAAACAAATCCACCCCCATATACCCACAAAGCAATGGACAAGGTAAGCCACAAACAAAACTTTGGCACTTATCCTTAAAAACAACTAGACGAGTACAAGGGGCGGTGGTGTGAATGTACTACATAACGTTCTATGGGCATATAGGACGACTCCGAAGATCACCACGGAGAGTCCCCGTTTTTACTCACGCACGGAGCGTATGTAATCCCTACGGAAATTCTACTTCCAACAACAAAGACAAGCATGGGAAAAGAACCTCACCACGGACATGATGTTGGAAAAGTTTGACGACCTCGAAGAAAGGAGAGAAGCAGACCGCAAAGAATGGAAAACTACCAACGCAGCTAGCCAGAGAATATAACAAAAAAGTGAAACTTAGGAATTTTGTAGAAGGGCAAGATGTGTTGAGGACCATTCCCCAATACCAAGAAAAAGAAGTGGGAAAATTAGCACCAACTTGGGGAGGACCCTACGTAATACACGACATCGCAGAAATGGCTCTTACTATCTCGCGTAATTTAAAAGGGGAAATCCTCATGCATCCGTGGAATGCCAAATATCTCAAGCCATACTACCCATAACCTACCACTGCGTATCCATTTCCTGTAAGAAGAAAATGGACTTACAAGTCCACATGTTTCTATCTCTGACAAAGGAGTAACGCGCCTTAACTTTTCAATCAATCCAAGCTTTCATTTTCAAGTGTCATATTCTATTCATTACCCACACGCATTTCAATTTATTCAAAACCCACAACCTATACCATATGAGACACATGTATATACTACTTACACAATGTACATTGAAAACCATACCACATCTTAATAAAATATCGATACTATCGCTACCCCGTGGACGTAGGCCTTAGGGTCAACCACGAAATCATTGTGTGGTTACTATTATTAAGAATTGGCATTATACTTTAGTAAGAGGGATGTCCCGCACAAAGCGTGGATCATACCCACCGCAATATACCGGGCAATATCCCATACAAAGCACACGCATGCAATATATCGGAGCATACACATGCAATCTCTTGAACTCCTCCGTAAGCGTCTATAAGTGTATGACCAGGGGGCGACTTTCCCACGTAACGAGATACCCGAGCAATATTACAAGCCGCGAACTCAATGGAATATATCCTTTAACGCGGCCAGACTTCACCGCTCGTAAATCCTCCGCCAAGGAATTAGCCGGACGGGGTGCAAGGTCACAAGACAATTCCGGATATCAACCTACGGAATTGCACATGACTATACACTTTCTAAAATTCAAAGATTGACATCCTTGGATTATAAACACTAAGGAATTACTCATTATGTTAACTTAATTTGTAAAGCCGATAGATGCAAATTCAACAAAATTCAAATTCAGATTTAAACACTTAAGTTTGATCTAGTACACTAGCTTGATTACAAGCCTAACAAGGAAAATAGCAAAAACGCCAAAAAGGATAAGCAATCGAGATCAATCCCTAGCATACTAGCTATGGTCTACCGAGAAGGAGCATTATCCGCAGTTTATCCTTCAAACGATGAAGGAACACTACCACCGAGGAGGGGCCGTAAGAACCCGAAGGGGAGCGCGGGTACGGACGCCGAGTATAATTTTGAGTTAGCCCATGACTCTTCTTGAGATCCAACTCAATCTCACCGAGAGTCCTATTAATCTCTTCGCCACCGCTTACGAGCCACGAAGCCTATGGCTACGCTCTTCATCTCAAATGATTTAGGGAAGTGGAAAGCTGGTCTACCCTTTGATTGGCATGCTTCAACGCTTCCTCCCGAGAAAAGGCTAGACCACGATGGTAATTAACTTGGCCCTCCAATTGAACTACCTTAGCTCGAGCTTCGTAAACTTGCCATCCGCAGCTTTAAGTCAGTCCTTGAGCTCATGACAAAGAGAGGAAGACAAAGAGTTATAACAAATAGAATACAAAGCACACTCGATGACAAAAAAACGTTACCTTCACAATGTTCAACCGCGGAATCCCTTGCTTCGCGGCATAATCATATTCATTTGATAACCTATCATAATCTACCCCAGAAGATTATGAGCATACCGACTTCGCTTAGGTCATCTCGACATCGAGTCCGAATGACGATATCGATTAACCTCATCATTCTTCGATTCTAACCCCTTGTTAAGACGTATACATAGTCACCTCTAAGTTTTTCTCACACTCAACCCGACGGGCCACATCAGCCGAGACGCGGATAAGGCACTCCGAGAGCGCCGCATTCCTCGCCTAGCGCTGCCTCTTTCCTTAGCAAGACGTTGCATATAAGCCCGCACATCCGAGGGATGAGAAAGACCGCGCCCGCCGCATCTCGTCTTCCATAACATTGCTTAATTTCTAAAGAGGAAATCTGACCATGCGGGCTTTCTCAAGATTATCCCGCGTACATAAAAGAGCCCCGTTGAATAAATGACGGTCATGGTTGTTTTGATTTTGATTTTGCAAATCTACCAAGCAAAGATTTTTCTTACGCCATTCTTCTACCATAGCGTTATCAACATCCGCGCGGGCATTCCATTTCGCCGATTCACTCTTAAGTTTTCAACTAACTCCGCAATACGACCTTTTGACGAGTTCTCTCATTCCGAAGCCACAACAACTTCAGTGGACTCCCCCACCGAAGACAAGACAATGAGGAGGAAGAAGATAACTCAACATATAAGGAACATGTAACTATCAAAGAAGAGGAGACGCAGGCCTCGAAATAGACGAAGAGTTTTTCTCAAAGAACAACTAACTTGGCCTTAACCGGCCGCCTCGGAACGCAGCTTCGCCTCTTCCGCGTCCCCGCTCCTTACGCTTGCTGCACCCTTCATCTCGCTATCTCCTCATCTTTAGCAAGAGATCGCAGCCTTCAACGCTCATAAGCGTCTCTTCACAATCTTGAGCTTCCCTCTAGCTTGAGAGACTTAGCCTTGGAAGAGCCTGGGTGAAGATGGTGGGTTACAATACTCTACTCCTCATCATCTATCAATCAAAAGGGAAATTAGTTCACAACACATTTAAGCAAAATCAGGGGTAGAAAGAGCAGGACAAACCTCCAATAACCGCCGGGATAACCATCGGTACCCATCAAAGAATGGCCATCATGCCCTCCCGCTGGCCACAATATTCTTGCCCCACCCTCGATCTACCACCTCCTCAGGGGTTAGCTCCATATGCCTGCGAGTAAAAGAGTCCGAACTCTTTTCCTTCAATCACAGGGGCAGGATGAGGCACGACAAGCAAGTTTGCAGCCACGCCAAAACAAAGATTATCACCATCCGCGACCAAGGACCGCGAGAAATCATCTCGAGAAGAGTCCGAGGGCTTCCCACCAAGCGAAGCACCAGATTACTTAGCACCAAAGCCCCACCAGCGGCTGGAGGAGGTGTCAACACAACCCTCGGGATGCACCGCCAAAACCCCAAAGATCGCATCCGCGTGTGGGGTCACCTCCAGCCTATCCTTAAGAACATTCCACTCACCAAATTTAGCAGATTGAAGTCCGAGACAAGCCCTATAATCAGGCCATGTCAAATGATTGTTCTGGATAAAACCTTACCAAAGGAAAACTCGCAATAAGCATCCCCATCCTTGTCACCACTACCAAGAGCAATTCCCTTACCCTTGTCCACAACAACCCCACTTGACTTAGTAGCCCCTCACCACCACGGCCCACTAGTGGCCTGACCATCACCACCACCACCAAAGTGAGCCCGATCATCACCACCACCACCAAAGGGCCCGATCACCACCACCACCACCACCGAGCCCCGATCATTACCACCACCACCAAAGGGTCGGATCACCACCACCACCACCAAAAGTGGCCCGATCACCATCACCTCCACCAACGCTCCCACCCTCCACTGCAATACTATCTACTTCTTGAACGGGCGGAGAAGTCTCACCCGCTATTCACCACCTAAACATCCTCATCACCATCCACCGGACTCGCTCACATCCTCGAAGTGTAGAACCCTCGGTGGGGAGAATTCGACGATTGCTTGGGATTGATCTTCTTATTTCTACATGCACCTACGACACATAATGATAAAAGAGCCATTGGCATCTCCTTTCCTTGGCATAATCGGCATTATTTAAGAAAACGAAGGGGCATATATACGTAGAAAACAAACAACACACCTTAGCAACATTAGTATTCTCATGAAGAAGGTTAGCATCGTAGATATCTTCGTGCTTCCGGCCATCAACATCGCGATTATAAGCAAAATCCATACCTAAAAACTCATTCGGCCAAGGGCAAGAATGGGCATAACGAGCGGAGAAGCCACGATAAGGACACATCAACAAAGAGGGTCGCCAACCATGGGGTCCAGGGGACCCAACCATAGTCTACCACTGACCAACGACTTCAAGAATGGGGCAAGGCATCCATTCATAGTCATGATCACGCTTAATTCTCTCTCATCAGCGGGAATAGGGAAGACCTTGAAAGACCAGAACCCTCGCCATCTTGGAATCACTTACCTCGCTCAAAGTCGAACTTCCCCCTTAACAGGAGCAATGTTCCGCAGACTCACTGCATCACGGCTTACGAGTATTCCTGTTAACGTAATCTCCAAAGGATTTGTTGAAATTTTCGTGAGTATACCACCCTTTCTCTTTTTCTAATTTAGGGGCATAGCAGGTCATCATCGCTTGCCCTTGATACGAAGATAGCATTCTCGGAGATGGCAAAGATAGTTTCTGTCAATCTGGGCAGACCCCACGATTATGACTTTTCTTGGCAAGATCGCGGCTAGACAAGACCCCGTAGTAGAAATCATCACCGGCTTTATACAAAGGCAACATCAAACCTGACCTCAAAGCACCCACTCGTCCGGCCAAATGAAAGGCATCATACGGTAATTGGTAACCATCTCATAAGTTATATCTTTATCGTAAATAAAAACGCACTTGGAAGTGTCAAGACCGTGCTTCAATTTGAAGGCCTCAAGATGAATGTGTCTGAAAGTAAACTTTATTACCCAAAGGTAAAGGACGAAAATTAACAAAGCAGAGTCATCCTCGAAAGCATCTCCCGTGAGTATCTTCCGTGAACTCCGCCGCCTTCTTCTTAGAGGAACTACATCTCCCGAAGATTCTATCTCCGCAGACCTTTCTCTTCGAAGGCTGAGTCTTAGTTGACTTACTTGAACTAGAGCACAAAGTGGATTAGTCCGCGGTGGAGGCTTGGTGCGGAGAGGCTGCACATCTAAAGGTTCAAAGTGCACGGATTCCGGCTTCTTAGAGACCCACCTCTAGGGCGATTCACGGCATATCTAGACCCCCGCGGCGGATCACCCTTTTGAGCGAAGGCCTCCTGCCGAGGACGAGGATGTTCGTCCATCCCGAGGATTACCCCAGGGTAAGTGAACCCTCCACCCCTAATATTGGAATCACTCCGACGAGATCTGTGAGGACTTGACGGAGGAGTTTGGTAAGGAACCTCCGGACAATCGGACATATCCGAGGGCACAAACACAAATAAAAGTGCAAATCGTGAGGCAAGGAAGATCGAAAAGCAAGAAAATCTCAAGAACAAAGAACAAACGTGAAGAAAACCTTAGATTTCATCTACAATTACTTAAACTCTCAAACTATTATTCAAACTCAAAAGAAGAAAAATAAAATCAAAGCATGGCCGATGAAACACACGCTCAAGGCGCCAACTCTCAAATCCAGGATATACATAAGATTAAATTCATCTGGCTGACGATCACCAGAAAAATCATAAACTCAACAGGGTTAGGCATGGCGAGTAAACGGAGTAGAAAATCATACCTGAACCTCAAAGAGTAAAGCAGCAGCAGCAGCAACGAAGGCGGCAGCGACAAAGAGCGAGCAAGCAGCTAAATCAATGAAGAAGAATAATGGTGTCGAGAAGTTAAGAAGATGAAGAAGACAATGGAACAGAGAATAAACGAGAGAATGTGAATTTAATTCACATTCTCTCATTCTTCTTTTTATAAGATCAAGAGAAACCGTCCACTACCCAAAGGGCGCTTTATGGCCGGATAGGGGAAACGTGCACAATAAATGCGGGTAGCACCTTTTTAGGAGAAGTTATGAGGAGAGAGATAAAAACGTACCACACGATTCTTCTTCCAACTAAGGATAGCGCCTTGATCACAAGAAGAGGGGCAAATTGTAAGTACACTTATTTATCTCCATCGCCACGTGTACTAGCAGAACCCACGGGAGGCCGCGTCATAAAGAGGAATGACACGTAGGGGCATCCATGATAACTAGACGACGTGCCATCTCACAAGACCAACTGGCCAAAGATGAGGGAGCATCCAAGGTAGGTAATCCCGCGCAACACCAAAGAGTTACTTTACCCCATCACGAGGTGAGATGTAATCAACTACTGGGATAGTCCAACCGACACGGACGTGACAAGGGGAGGACTGACACCGCCGGCGCGACCGGGACCGCCCCAACCACTCGCATTTAATGCCGCCGGAGGGCACGTGGTCGACGACCAACGAAGAAAACGAGGGTTGGTCGAATGAACTTGGGTATTGTAGAAGCCATGAAGTGACAGGAAGTCCGCGGACCATGCACAGAGCACAAGAAGATAAGATCTCAACAGCTCTTTGTCGGGGACCCACTCGATTTAGCTATATATATGTACATCCCTTCCACAAAAAGACGCGATCGAGAGTAGAACCAAGGAATAGGAGAGAGAATAGTGAGAAGTAAGTATGAGTATCAACCTATGAGGTTGATGAATACCAAAGATCTTGTGATTACTTTTGTAACCACATACTTTATAGTGAATATCCCCGGATCCGTGGACGTAGGCCTTAGTGCCGAACCACGTAAATCATCGTCTCCTTTACATTTAGCATTCATATAGCTTTATTTATGTGTTTACGCCTTAGATCTACCATTTTGGATGTTGAGGAGATCATGACAAACCCGCTGGGTTTGGAATCGATGAATCATCATCTACCTAGGCATATTATACTTTATTCACACTTTAATGCGTGTATTCAATTCATGTTGAGATTGTTTGTGAACACGTGATGCTTACCGATTTCCGTGTTCAGGTACACTTAGTTAGACTCTAGCGCAAGTGATTAGAAATGAACCTCCTTATTAAAGTTCTTCTGAGATGAATACATGTAACAAGGTGTATGGACTTCTAGAAGAAGAAACAAAAATGAAATTAGGTTGGGAACTAAATTCGAGAACAACTTCCGGAAGAAAAAAAATGATAATATTTTGTGACGCAATTTCTTCTTTTGCTTCTGATATATATGATTAATTTTTGTTTCTGGTATCCAAGCACTCTTTAATGTCTTTCGCAGCGTATAATGAAAACTTATCCATCGAAATCTTGCATAATAATTTTATCGTTAGTATTTTAGCGTCACTCTCTAAGATGATACGCGGTAACATAAGCTACATTGCTTTAGCTTTATGGTAAGACAAGATTTCTCCGCACGTGCATAGTGCATATGCACGTGCAAGTTGGAAATGAAACCCATGCCTTTTTTTCTCTTATCACAAAGACTGGGATTCACCGCTTGGTATCCCTTTATATTTAAAATACTCAAATTACTGACATACCCTGACCTTTATGTGTAACATAGTACTCATGTGGCATGATATAAGGGTAATACCTTTGATACACCTGTTACCCAAAAGCTTAATCATGCATATACCACAAGACGATGGAAAGATAATGAGAAAGTCCGCAAAAATCGGAAATGATTAACTTCCCGCAGGTTAGATCCCGCGGGCCATCCCGACGATGGAAATGTGAGAGAAAGGGGGTGGGCCCCACCATTAACCCACCCCCAACAAATCCATCGGGTCAGGGGAACCCCTGTTTTTGTTTCTTGCAGGATGGACCGCGAGACTCAACCCGCGGTCAGTGTATCATCCCGCTGTAAAAATGGGATCTAATTTTCTAGAAAGATCTTTAGAAATATCTACTGGGCCCACCCTCAGTTTTCATCAACCATTACAGGATTTAATCTTTATTTTTTACTACTTGATAATACTAATATACAGTGAGGAACTAATGCATTTTTTACACGTTTTTTTAGATGTATCAATAGTCCAAACTATCCTATTTAATACCAAGAATTTATATTCATTAAAATACTTGATAGGGACAAAATGGGTAACAAAAATTACAGCTTCAACTATGGGAGAGTTCCCTTTATATAATAGAATTGATGATACGCCATAACTTTAGCTACATTGCTTTAGCTTTATGGTCAAACCAAGTGTCCTAAAAGAAGAGTTGTTGGTGTTTATGAATATTTTCAAAGTTGACGTTGGTCCTGCTCAATGGACAACGTATGCATGTTTCTTTTACCTTTATCATATATAAAACAAAAAGAAAAATGTTCCTTTACCACCATCAACCAGATACCCATATTTTCTACTCTTCTCAAGCATTCTTCCCGGGCGTCAACCAGTACAAAAACACACAAGAAAAATAACTTCCACTCCATCTAAATTATCAAATATACACTACTCTTTCCAGTCGTTGCTTGTAATCGGTGATGGAGATTGTTAGTCCGGTCATCGATATAATCTCACGGGTATGGAGTTGTTCTGTTGTCCATGGAAATTATCTCTGTGAATTAAAAGAAAATGTAAGTTCATTAAAGATTTCACTCACAAAATTGAAAGAACGAAGAGATGATGTCAAGGAAAAGGTTGAGATAGCAGAAGAAAACCCAACAGAGCCAGTGAAACGTACCCATGAAGTTAGTGGTTGGCTCGGTCGAGTAGAATCATTAGAACAAGAGGTTGAAAGTATATTACAGACGGAAGAAGCTCCCAATAACGAAAAAGGCAGCTATTACTGTTGCTGGGGTAGGAAAAATTGTTGCACCGGTTACAAACTTGGAAAATCAGTAGTGGAAAAGTTAAGTGCCGTAGAGAAACTGTGGGAGGAAGGGAACTTCAACGCTGTTGTCGAAAAATCTCAACCAGAACCTGTCCAAGAGATAATTTCAAACCAAGTCGTGGGAATGGAATCAAAGCTTGAGGAAGTATGGAGTTTGTTGGTTGATGAGACAAGTCTTGTGAGAATTGTAGGCTTATATGGAATGGGTGGAGTTGGAAAGACAACTCTTATGAAGAAAGTAAACAATGAGTTTCTCAAAAGAAATCATCATTTTGATAAAGTCATTTGGGTTGTGGTGTCTAAGGATCTCGATATCAAAAATATTCAGAAACAGATCGGTAAGTCACTCGGATTGACATGGGCAGATCATGCGAGTATAGATGACCAAGCCAAAGATATAACCAGAGTGTTAAAGAGCAAGAAATTCGTGTTGTTCTTAGATGATATCTGGGAAAGAGTTGACTTGGCAACAATTGGAATTCCAATTCTCAAAAGTAGTAGTACTCAAGAAATAACCAATAATTCTAGAGTTGTTTTAACGGCAAGGTCCGAGTCAGTTTGTGGGTTTATGGAAGCTGATAAAAAGATCAAAATAGACTGCTTACAATGGGACGAAGCCTGGAGTTTGTTCCAAGAAAAAGCCGGACAACAAGCGTTAAATTGCCATCCCAAAGTAGCCGAGCTAGCCAAACAAGTCGCAAAAGAATGTCTTGGTCTTCCGTTAGCACTCATTACTATTGGCCGAACTATGGCCACCAAATCAACACTCCAACAATGGCAACATGCAATCATTGTTCTACGGAAATCAGCCTCGGAGTTTTCAGGTATGTCTAGTCAAGTATCTCCCATTAGGCTTTCACCATCTTCATTTAAAACTTTCTATAGTCTCTCTATTCATACGGAGTACTCCCTCCGTTTCTGGAAAAGAGATACTTTCATTTCCGTTTCTGGAAAAGAGATACTTTCATTTTTTTTATTTTAGCCTAAAAATAAGCCAAAATGAAAAAGTGAAAGTATCTTTTTTTGTAAAAATGGAGGTAGTATAATTTTAGTGTTTGTAGCTCTTCCCAGATTTATTGCACATTGCTTATTAGTTTGTTGATAGCTTTTCTCAGATTTGTTTCTAGTTAATGTTCGTACATTTTCGGTTTTCAGGTGTTGCTGATGGAGTGTTAGCGATTCTGAAGTTTAGCTATGATAACTTAGAAAATGAAAAATTAAAGTCTTGTTTCTTATACTGCTCCTTATACCCGGAAGACCATTCGATTGAGAGAGAAAGATTAATTAAACTTTGGATAGGAGAAGGATTCTTAGATGAAGTTGATGACATTGATGAAGCTTTATTAGAAGGTCATGATATTATTGAAAGTCTTAAAAGTGCATGTTTGCTAGAAACGGGTACTGGTAGTTCATTTTTCTTGGGGGATGGGGTAAAAATGCATGATGTAGTTCGTGATTTGGCAATATGGATAGCCTCGGATCTTGGTACAAAAAAAGGGAAGTTTTTAGTAATTCCGACACAAAACAAACTGAAGCTCCATGAATGGGAAAATGCAGAGAAGGTCTCTCTAGTTGGCAACCACTCAATTGGAGAACTTAATGGAGCACCAAATTGCTCGAATCTCTCAACTTTGTTGCTTAACCAAAGTATTGTGAGGACTATATCTGACGACTTTTTTCAGTCTATGCCAATGCTTAAAGTTTTAGATATGTCTGATGTGAGCATCAACAAGAAACTCCCAACAAGTATTAATTCACTGACGGAATTACGATATTTTGATTTATCATTTAGATTTCAAAGCTCTCGCCCAATCGAATTAAGTCCAGGGACTTTTCTTAATCTTACGAAATTAAAGATGTTGGACTTATATTGTCAAAACTCTTGCGACATATGCAACTGGGAAGTAGAAGGTGGACCAAGTCTGAGCGAGTTGGAAAGCTTAACAGATTTGAATTATCTAGGAATCCGCCTTGAGACGGATCTTGCTTTTCAAAGGTTAGTAAGTAGTCATAAATTACAGTTGTGCACAAGATTGTTAAGAATCTCCAAATGTCAGGGCATCACAACCCTCGTTGTCTCACCTCCGTCTTTAGCATCACCACCTGTATCATCTTCATTAATTAGTTTAGCAAACATGGTTAGTTTAAAATCACTTTTTCTCGACCGGATGAATGAGTTGCATGAGTTGAGAATAGAAGATAATGTCACTTCATTCACGAATTTGGAGAGACTTCAAATTTGGGACATGCGAAAGCTACAGATTGTGTGGGATGTGCCTCAACGATCGACAACGACATTCTGCTTTATGAACCTGAAAGATGTAGAAATATTAAGTTGTCCCAAGTTGAAGGATATGTCTTGGCTGATCTATGCTCAGAATCTTGAAACACTTGATTTGTGTCTCTTGGATGGATTGGAAGAGGTAATTTCTGATGGGTTTGCAGCGGAAGTGAAGTTAACAAATACATTTTCAAGACTCAGACGTTTTCGGCTCTACTATCTACCAAAACTAAAGAGGATATGTAACCATGATGTTCAATGCCTTTCTCTGGAGAATATTCATGTGAGGCAGTGCGGTAAATTGAAGAAGCTACCATTTGGCACCAATAGTGTTATTTCTAACACTTTACAATCGGTTGAAGGACGGCGGGCATGGTGGGAAGGGCTAGAATGGGAAGACGAAACCACCAAATCTAATATTGCTCCTTATTTTTCTGTTAACAATGGATAATAGATGGAAGAAAAAGAGTTTTTTTTTTTTTTTGGTGATATAATTAAATCAGCTTGAGAACTGTATTTTAATGCCTCTTGATGGTTGTTCTTCTCTTTTTTTTTTCTCAATTATTATTATTTTATTTTATTTTTCTGATAAAGAAATTCAGAGATTTTGGCTTAAAATTCAGTCAGAAAGAAACTAAGCAAATAAAATTATTCTAAATTATTCATAACCCCAATATAACCCAATGATATGCTAAGATCCTACTCCATAAGAAGAATAAGAAGAAAAAAAACAAGAAAAAAAAATCACTGTTGTCCATCCTTGGTCTTCAGTTTTTTTTTACACTCAACAAAAGTCTGGCCTGCCGGAAATTTTTTTTAGCTGGCCCGGCCCGGATGGTCAGCCAGGTGAATCGGTGACCCAGTCACCTTTCCGGGCTGGTCTGTCATTGACCCAGCAAAGTTACAAAAAACCGCTTTCTTTTATAAGAACCGGGTGACCCGGCCGGGTTGACTCATGATCCAGCCAACCAAGAACGGTTTGAATGGGTCGATACAAGTAAAAAAAAAAAAGTTCCTAAATTATTCTATTTCTTCCGATTTCTGGTGAATTTTCAATCTTCTCTCGGCAAAAGAGGAATTGATTACAAAAGCTATGAAAAAGATGATAATATAAGAACAGATCTCATTCTTCCTCAAGCCAGGAACCAAATCACAATAAGAATTGATTATATAAGAATTTACAAAACAAAAACTACATACAAGTTACAATAGGGAAATTGGTCACAAGAAAGGGAGAAAAAAAGAAGAAGAAGATAAAAAAAAATTCTTCTTCTTACAGAGAGATGAAAAAAGAGAGAGAGACATAATAGAGAAGACGGAAGGATCGAGATAACCCTGGTTCTCTCTTTTAATTTTATTCTAGAGTTTTGTTGACTTCACAAAGCATGCGGGATAGTTGGACTTTTGAAGAGGATTGCTACGTTGCTAGCTTAGACCACCGGACACGTATATGTTCGTAAAAAAAAAAAAAAAAAAAGCACGCTACAATACCACACTACAGTTTACATACAAAGAGGAAGCTAGATTGGACTGTGATAAGTTTTAGCATGACCCAGTGAACCCGGGTTAACCCACTGTTTAAACCATCGACCACAATACATCAAACGTGCTTCTTGCTAGCCACTTGCTGTTGCTAACTTTGCAACTTGAAAGAAAATTCAAGCAGCCCACGTGAAAATAAGTGGTGGTAAACTCTCTTTGAATTTTCTTTTTCAGTGTTCCACATAAAATTAAGTGGTTGTAAAGATCGAAGAAAAATGGTACACTCAAACTACGTACTTACAGTTGATGGCTCCCGAAGTTGATTAATTTTTTGCTTAGAGGATTGAAAATTTTCATACTTGATATGAGGTTTCTGGCAAGCAGAAAAAAGGAATAAAGCATATTCATATTTTTATTTTGGATTTTGCAGAACAGATCCTGAGACACTAAGGGTCTTGTTCCCCGGCCCCTTTCGACATAATTAGTCCCACAAAATATTTAGCAAAAAATATCTTTTGGCTTAGCCCTCTCAGAGGTCCTCCTGGCTATGATAACCAAGGTTTGGTTTGGAGGCTTATTTAAAGACTCTTCCAATCACCCGAATGATGAGGCTCAAATATCTGAAAATAAAATCTCTAGGTGTCGGGGTTTCAAGTTATAGCTCGAGAGTTGTTTGATAAGTTTTAGTAGCAAAATGCATCAATTTTTCAGAAGATGCATGTTTTGGGGAACACGTATTTTACTTCTCCCCAAATCAGGTTTGCTTTTCTTGTTCTTCCTTCCGGTTTATGATAATTTGGAGGAGGTTGTAATGTTCCACGGTACTAGTATATGATAAATAAGGCAGCATCTGCCATTTGATAAAACAGATAAGAGTTTAGCTTTCGGCTTAGCTAGCTATTGCATAACTTTCATTAAGTTTAAGCATGCATTGCACCAACACTTCTTGGTGCTTGTATATGCACTGAAAGAGACACACTGCTAAACACTTCAGGCACTTTGCACTTTTTAAGTCCGGATATCAAAATCTTAATGCTGCGGAGATAACCCTGCTTGATGTGCTTTTTCTGTTGCAAAAATTCTCGTGTTGCAGACTCTTCCATTTCAGCTGTAACCTGTGAAGCTTATATATTTCGAACATCTGCCGTTTTAGACCCCCCATCTTGACATTTTTTATTCCTTCACTAAACATAGTCTCACTTAACCATGATTGGTCTTAAAAAGCTAGGACGGCCCTGGTAAAAACAGATATTTTACCTGTCTCTCTTAATTATTTCACCTAAATTTGGTAAGTGGGGCAGTAGAATTCATTTAAGTTTAAATCTTGAGAGTTTTTTTTTCGTTGTTGTTGGTTTGGATTTTGAAAAGAAGTTGAAGAAGAATTAAGCTTCAGTTCAATCTTGACCAGCTTCACTCCTGCATTTCAAACAGATTTATCTCTCTCTTAATTTGACAGTCTCTTTTTTTTTTTTGCTCGGTAATTTGACAGTCTCTTGATGTTGTTTGCTTTGGATTGCTGATGTTTTTTGTTTGGATCGGCAGTAGGGGGCACAGAACTCAAATGGGTGGTTGTTATGAATTGGAAACTGGATTTGTATGGGATTCTTCCGGAGACTTATCTTTACAATGACATCTAGCATTGTAACCCTGTACACACTACACGTAAGTTCTCAAACTAAATTTAACCTAGCTCGAACGTGTTGAAGTACCAAAGCCCACGGCTCTACCAAATATATTTGTACGCAACAAATGGATCAAATCTAAAATAGAAATTCTGGCCGAATATTTTACAAGCACGTCGCATATCTTTGAAACACCCACGATTCAACTAATTTTTTTACTAATCTATAAATAATAAAATCACATAAATTCTCATCCAACAACGAAATTACCAGATAAAAAACTCAGAAAAACTCCAGAATACTAAAGAAAATCTGTAAAAAAATTTCTTTTCAAGTCATGGTGAAAAAGAGCAGTGCTAGTAATACGGGTGGTCTGAATGGAGGTAATACAGGCAAGGATGGTGACAATGGTTACAAAGGAGTGAGAATGAAAAAATGGGGAAAATGGGTATCCGAGATCGTAGTACCAAAGAGCAGAGATAGGATTTGGCTGGGTTCATATGAAACTCACGAGAAAGCCGCCAAAGCTTATGATGCTTTAGCCGTATTCGTATGAGAGGAGGTGGTGTTGGAGAGCTTTATAACTTGAACTTTCCTCAAAATCGATCACAATTACAGAGATGTTGTTGTCATCATCGAATATAGATTCCTCATCTTCATCGGCAACACCGAATCGATTTCCAAGTCATTTGACCCGGTCACGATATACAACTTGTGGCTTCAAAATATGCAAATAGTACTAAAAAATTCATAACAGTGGCACCAACAGTATCAATTAATTCACTTATTGTATCTTCCGTATTGCCAGTAGCGGATGCACATATTGGGTTTCCAATCAACTCACTCGATGTGTCTTCTGCATTGCCAACTAATTCACTTGATATGTCTTTTGCATTGCCCCGTAGCAAATGCGAATTCGATGCTTTTATGTCGGGGAGATAAGGTGGTAGCACCATCATCTATGTCACCATCGGTGGTTGAAAATTGGCATTTAAATAACAAGAATCGTAATGATTGTTTGGGTTTTAATCGATGTATGTTCGGGAATGTAATGCAGCCATGGAGACTCATTATTCACCGGTGGTGGAAGCAATTGAGCGCCAAACAGAGAAGGATCGCTAGAAGATGCAGTTGCTCCCCGTGGTGCTAGTGGCGGTGGTGGCGTCAGTAACGGCAGCAACGACGTGTTTTATCAATCGTCATCCCCGAATGACCCATATTATTGTTGGACATACTGACAATGCACCATTCTTTTTTCCTCTAGATGTTGCGGGTTTCAAGGTATTGCATGGTAGTTATTTGAAAAGATTTAGTATCAAAATGCATCAATTTTTCAGAAGATGCATGTTTTGGAGAACACGTATCTTGCTTCTCCCCATATCAAGTTTGATTTTTTTGTTCCTCCTTCCGGATTATGAAAATTTGGAGGAGATTGTAATGTTCCATGGTACTAGTGTATAATAAATAAGGTAGCAGATTGCATTCTCAACATGTTTTGAGGCTGCATTTCACTAACACCACATTACCTGACTCTTGATACTTGTATCAATGCTGAAATAAACATACTGACAGGAATGGCTTGCAATTATATTATAAGGTAGGGTTCATGCGTATTGTAGCTTGTGTTCCCTGGGAAGAAGGATTTGGTATCATAGAGAAGCCGAAACATAAACAACCGCTAAAGTAACCGAATATATATAAGAGATCCTACGAAACATTCGACTATCGATAGAAGAAAAAAACAGAAACCGGAGAAGGAATATCCGACTATATATATGTAAGGCTTAGTTTGGTAATGTCACTTTTGTAAAAGCGCTTTTCATTTTCTTTGTCTTTGCTGTCTTTGTGTAAAGAAAGCAATTATGTGTTTGGTAAACTATATACTAAAAGCTAAAGCCGATTAAAAAAATGATCAAATTGTGTTTGGTAAAATATAGATTCACTTATTGTAGTTGTAACAAATGACAAAAACAGATACACAATCCTTTAATATAGTATTATTCTATTTTATGAGATATAAACATAATTAAATATTTATATATTTTTTAATAACTATTTTTATTATAGATATAATTTGGGATAAAAAAATCATACTAAAATTAAATTTTTATTTAATACTGCTCTTATTTATTTATTCATTTAATTGAATTGGTATATAAAATATAATTTGAAAGTGAAAATAATAATCTTTAAAGAATGTGATATAGAATTAAAATAACAATCTTTAAAGAAGTGGAGAATATGATTTGAAGAATAACAAATTAATTATCAAATATAGTAGAGATAAAATATAGTAGGGATATAAAAGAAAAATCATGCATTAAAATTAGGTGGGACCAAAGCTTATGCTTTTAGAGCTTTTAAAAGCTCCTCTCCCCCAGCTTTTAAAAGTTGGGGAATTTTGGAAGTGCTTTGAGTTAAAAGCACTTTGAAAATATTTTACCAAACACTAATATGAAAAATAATTACTATATTTGTATTTTGAAAGTGCTTTTAGAAAAAAAGAAGCATTACCAAACCCAGCCTAAATTTATCTCCCTGAACTGAAATTTTCTTTCAGCTAAGTATGATTTTGTGGACTGCTTTCATGAATTGTCTTTGGGTCATATGGTGGTCGTGTAATACTGTAAGTGTTGGACAATCCAGAAAGGTTAACTACAGAGTCGGGGAAGCTAGCTAAGGGCTGTATGCATAATAGAAGAAAGCGCCAAGATTATGGAAGTGAGTTGGTTTCCTCCTTTGTAAGGATGGCTTAAGCTGAATGCTTATGATCTCTAAGCAGTAAATAACTTTTAGCTGTTTTGCTAAGCTCGCTTTTACAATAATCTAGTATTTCCTCACAAATTTTTTCTAGGTGATTTGTCTCAAAACCTTCCCTCTCTAGGTATACATCTCACAAAACCATTCTATCTAGATGTCCTTAACTATGAGGTAAACATCTCTATCTATAGCTTTGGTTTGGTTTCCCAAACCTTGTAGGAATCTCTTTCTTTATCTAGAAATAATTCCTTGTCTAGGAATATCGGTTTTCTTGGTAAATTTCAGTAAAAAGAGGAAAGATACACCTATATCATTCAGAATTGTCAGGCTAGAAATACAAGAAGAATTTGGTTCGAATGCGACACCGTGCATGTCATGCTTGAATTTTTCAAATTTTGCATCGAGACTGTTGGTGAAGTGCGAGAGCTGTACATTTTAGGCTTCTGCGACAGATTTCTATAACACTGAACTGTTAGATAACAAAATAAATCAGTCCCAAGAGAAATCTTGAGTCTTCATTCAACCTTCAGGTCTGAAAAGTAAATCAACTTGCAAAAAAACACTTACAAAAGAAGTGAAGATAGTATAGATGATACTGAAGTTCAAGGATGTGAATCATGTGATACTGACAAGGTTTTGAAATCTACAAGAGAAGTGCAGGAGAAACTCCTTGCAGAATGCAGATATTCCTATCAAGATAGTTATGACAAATTCCCAGATGGTAGAAAACAATTCTGCTTTGATAGGAGATCCTTGCAGGAAACAGCCAAATAGGAACACCATTAATGAAAATTTTCAGGGGAATCTAGGAAGGTGAGGGAGCTTGGAAAATTTGTCCGGAAGGACAAACCTACTAATGAGAAGCTTGGTAGCCGTAGGGGTTACAGAAGTCACCAAAGAAGAAATGATGTGTGTATAGCTTGATGTTTAGATTGTTGCTTATGTTTTTTCCTTTTACAGTAGCATCTTGCTTTGGTCAGTTTTTGACCTTGTACTTGGCTCCTTGAAGCTTTTTTTGTATTTTCTCTTTTCTTTTCTTTTTGTAAGTCTAAACTTACAGAAAAAAAAAAAAAAAGACACAAAAAGTGAATCTCATGCTCTTTCGCACATAGATGACAGCACAAATTCAATGAAAAAAATCCATATTTCATCTCCGATTCCTAATTCCCTACCACTAGAAGCATGCCCGACCTGATTAACCTCATTGAAATGCCTCTTGGACCATCTTCCCTTACCTTAAAACTACGTAATCACGTTATTCCCTTAGATACTTGTTTCTCAACACAGCAGCATAACATAAAAGAATGATCCTGAAATGTTGGTATCCTAGATTGTAGAAACAGACACAATGACACTAGACTGTGCTGAATATTGGTCTCAATGGAGAAAGATCAAAATTGAAGCAACATTTATTTCTGGCTTAGACAAAGCTAAAGCACCTTTTGGTGGTGCTAGATTTTGTTAAAACAAAAGCTTTATTGGACTGGACGCCGGTTGGCATGTTAGAAATCCAACTAAATGTGCCCGCTCCATTGACCCAATTGTATCGTACACAAGAAAGCCCTTAATTATCTCATGAAACGAGTATATATGGGAACTTTTGAGACGTGCCCAGTAATAAAAAAGGTTAAACTCCACGAAATTAGTTACTTAAAAAGAAATTCAATAAATGCAGGATATCGTGCTAACAAAAATGGTTTCAAATCTTAACGGCATAAAATTTTTGATTGGTATTTAAAATATTTCAAGAAGTGAAAGAGAGAAAGAATGAAACAAAGCTAGAACTACTAGGGTTTGTAGTTTTCCTAATCCGGTAAGTAGTAATCAATGGTTGTTTTCTTTTTGACGAATTAATTTTCTTAAGGGTTATGATCATTGTATTCAATTCCAGAGCCAGACGATCATAGTTCTCGAAACGAGCAATCGAAAGGATTCTGGAGCGCCCTCAGGTATATAGTTTTATATCTTTCCTATTTTATCTCAGATAGCAAATTCGATTAACTTCATAGCATCGGATTTATGATCTAGCTAATTTATAACTTGGACACGTGTCCCTCTGTCGTTTATGGGAACAGAGGGCGTAGGGAAAATGGGGTACGTACAGACGATCCCGAGCCAAAAATATTAATCCTAAATACCGCTTTTGCAAATTAAGAATTTGCAATCTCGTAGGATTGGTCATATTCAAATTAAGTATGATGTTAGGCCTCATACAAGAAAATAAACAGCTAGTTCCTATGGAAATTCAAATACTCTGAAGGAAGCTTTAACAATGTGGAACAGATAGAAACATTATTCAAATCTTTAGGTTTCACAAGGGCTGAAATCAATCAATAACAGGAAATCATTGTAATTAACACAGGTTACCCAGATGTTCTAGCCACCGCATAGCGAACCGCCATGTACAAACCTTTTCTTCTTCTCTTATCATAAAAGATATAGGTACCGGGCCTACCGGCGTAACCGCACAAGTAAAAAGTAGGTCCAGCTCAAATACATCACTTTGGCAATGCAAGACTTTAACCCATTAAAGAATTTATCCAACAATGCTGGATCTTATTAAATTAGAAAAGCCACAACATAGATGCCTGATCACCTGTTTCTCTGCATACACTTGTGAGATTTTTCCAGCCAGGTTCCTGATTATTTTTCGATACCATAAGAATGATATATATTTCAATGCTGCAGATTTCTAACTTCCAGAACCCACTACCCAGTCTAGACAACATTATTTGCTGCAGTTAGCAATATATACTATGTCAGACTAGAATGACCTCTAAATAAAAACAAGCCCTATAACTTCACCTACTGTAATAACTATAATTTCATGGTTCTCCTTTTATTAAAGTTCAAATTGTGACTGCAGAAACAAAGAGCAAACTGTCATGATTTCACCAACCTGTTGTCTTCCGACGGACACAGCGAATGCGAAAACAGAAAGTATGCCGGCTAGGTATCTCTGCAGTTAAAGTGAATAAGAGAAACAGGTATAAGCTGATAAACAATTCAGACAAGTAAACCTAAAAAATAGGAAGGAGAAGAAAACAATGCGAGGGTTATTCAGTCACAAAAAGGCTTACATAAAAATGACTTTTTTCCTTGTCAGGCACAAAAAGGCTTGTTAAAGCTGATACTTGCATAGGTATATATTCTGGTTTCTTCTTTAGTTTCACGTGGACCTCCTCTGTCTAGAAGTTCTTGCCCACTGATTTTGGTCTATTATGTAGTCATCACTCCTCACTTGCAAAACAAAAAAATATCTATTTCTAGCTCACATAATCTGCTCATATCAATGTTATCATTGAAGTAAGGGGAGGAGAAGGTTCGGTCAACAAAATAAATGGAGCTCAATTGTAAGTACACTTATTTATCTCCATCGCCACGTGTACTAGCGTAACCCACGTGGAGGCCAAGTCATAAAGAGGATCGACACGTAGGGCACCCATGGTGTCTAGATGACGTGCCATCATCCGTCAAGACCAACGGTCGAAGATAAAGGGATATCCAAGGTAGATGATCCCGCGCAACACCAAAGGGTCACTTTACCCCATCACAAGATGAGACGCAATCAACGGCTGGGGATAGTCCGACTGACACGGACGTGACAAGAGAGGACTGACATCGCCTGGCGCGGACTGGACCGCCCCAACCACTAACATTTAATGCTGCTCAGGGGGCACGTGTCGGATGACCAACGAAGAAGACGAGGTTGATCGGCGTAATGAACTTGGGTATTGTAGAATCCGCGAGGTAGCTGAGAAGTCCGCGGACCAGGCACGAAGATCACAAGAAGATAAGATCTCAACAGCTCTTCGTCAGTGGACCCACTCAAATTAGCTATATATATATGTATATCCCTTCCACTGAGGGGGGATGGAGGGGAGAACTAAGGAATAGGAGAGAGAATAGTGAGAAGTAAGTATGTGTTTATGGAGAATCTCTCCATAGACCACGTAAATCATCGCCCCCCCTTTACTTTTGTAACCGTTTACTTTATAGTGAATATCTCCGGATCCGTGGACGTAGGCCTTAGTGCTGAACCACGTAAATCATCGTCTCCTTTACCTTTTGCATTTGTATGGTTTCATTTATGTGTTGATGTCTCAGATCTATCACTTTGGGGATGATGACGAGATCATGACAAACCCGATGGGTTTGGAATCCATGAATCATTATCTACCTAGGCTTATTATACTTTACTCGCACTTTAATGCACGTATTCAATTCATATTAAGATTGTTTGTGATCACGCGGATTATACCTGATTTCCGTGCTCACAATTTGGCGCTAGAAACAGGGACCTTGTCCCGGTAAAAAGATTTATCTTTTCCTGTGACTTCACAGCCTCTACCTCAAAAATTTTACTTAAAAACACAAACAGATTCGTTCTTAGACTCGTTTTGTGTCCTTTATACTTTCTACCTGCAGATCTGGATCTTTTACAAACACAAACTAACAGATCTATGTTTTCGAACTAGTTTTCGCACATATTTATGTCTATTGTGTTTTCTACCAACGTATCTGACATTGTGTAACCCTTAAACCAACGGATCCGGGTTTTAACTGGTATTTCAAACACAATTTCCACCCAAAGATTTGGACTTTTTGCAAACAACCACCCATGGACCTTACCCCGGTTAAATCCGCATCCGTCTATGTTATTCGTATTGTTCCGCCAAACTAACAAGCTTGAACTAACAACTAACCCGTGGACTTTTGTCTCTACCACCTCCATGCTATCTCGTGCGTAATATTACAATGGAAAAGAACAAAGATGCCGGGAAGACAAAGGTACCTTCGAAAGAGACACCTAGGACTACGCGTAATGACCAGGAGCAAACAAAATGGCACGGACTCACATGACGAGGATAAGACCCATAATGGAGCTGAAAGCACATTCCTTTCGGGATGCGGGTATCATTACAATGGAAGCGAAGAGCCGCAAGAAGAAAAGTCGCTACACCTACCGAAGGAACTTCTCAAATGATCGCCTCCAAAGTGACAAATGAACCCTACCTCTTGAACCTCGAGAAGCGTAGCGAGAATCGGTAATCCGAACCCTCCCGACGGGATGCCACATCGATGAACATAATATACCATCGCACGCAAGATCCTACGGAATGACCGAGCCGGTAGACGGCTAGTAGAGGAAGTCAACACCGCAGCCCCGAGGGACAAGCTCGAATACGATAGGAACAAATCGGGAATCAAACCAATCTGCTTGAGATATCGCAATTGGAAGAGCTAAAAAGGAATCAACAGATATACGCGACGCGGTGACCTTACTAGCCCAAGAGAATCAAAGAATTAAGAGAGAAGATCCTCCAAAGCGCGGAGCTAGAGAATCGCAGACGAAGCCAATTTTGCGGTACAAAATAGAGATCGGAGGATGATCCACGTAAACGTCCCTGCAGTAGTCAATCGAAGAGGAGTACCCCAAAAGGGTACGCAGAACAATAGAGAAGGATTGACCCTGACTACCATCCGGAAACCTCGGACTACTATGATGAAGAAGAAGCCACAACTTCACAACCTACAAGAAAGACACGGACTTCCATTCGGAAACGAGCAGTGTTTGTGACGGAGAATCTCCGTGCGGAAATGCTAGCGGAAATCAATCAAATCAAGACCGGGCAAGGAGGTGGAAGACTAGAACAGTCATGAAGGAGGCCAGCACTACCCCACTAGCATGGCGGATGGCTACGGCTACCATTCCACCAGTGCCCGGTCCCACCCTTTGGGTGTTACGACGGATCTGCATCCCGCAGCTCACCTACGATATTACAACGGGGTAATGGCCAAAAATGGGATCATGACGAAGCTATACTATGCATATATTTCCCTTCAAGCTCAAGGGATCCGCGTATCTTGGTTTGATAACCTCAAGCCAGGTGCATTGGTTCGTATGATCGGCTCACCAAAATTCTTGGCCACCTACATGTACAACAAAGTTGTGAACACAGAATGGACAAGCTCTTTCTCACTTGCAATCAAATACAAAGAATCCATTCGAGAATACACGGATAGGTGGCACAAGATATGTCAAGCCATAGGACATGTGGATCCCGTGGTAAGTATTAATTGTTACAAATGGGGACTTGACAGATGAGCCCATTGTTTGTCGAAATCCATGGTACCTATCCAACCACGAGAGGGAGATTTGAGGATAATCATCGAAAAACATGCTAGGTTGGAAGAAATTCAAAGAGAGAACCCAAGAGCACGAGCTCAACGACCCCCACGAACCAACTCCGCGGAACTAACGAATCGGATCCACGAACACCAAAAGGATCTTCAAGGATGACCACAAAAAGGGTGGAAGAAAGTTTGAAGACCGAGTCTACGCAAAGCTCAACGCCGCTATTACTCACGCATTTTAAAAGAGATCAAGGATCGCGAGGACTTAGACTGGCCCTGGTCCAAAGGGAAACAACCACCGGCCTCGGCAAAATCTAAAGAGTATTGCGATTTCCACCGTTTCTACGGACACCCAACCGAGAAGTGCAAAATCTCAAGATAGCGATACAAAAGTCGATTGATGCGGGGATCTCAAAAATATATAGAAAAAGTCTGGAACGGAAGATAGAGCCAAACGCAAGAAATGTGTCCGGTTACGAGGGTAATCGCACATTGAACGCTATATCCTCGCTCGAAAAGCAAAGAGCCAACCCTAACGGCACAAATAGGAGACGACCGAGAAAGCAATTTGAAGATTACCGTGAGCTTTACGGTTTAGATGGAAAGGAAGTGGAAGATCATGAGGAGTGGATGAACGCACCTCTGACCTTTGAAGACGAGGATATTGAGGATGACATGGAAGATCACAACGATCCATTGATCCTCACATTGCCAATCGCAGGATGCAACATAAAGAAAATCCGCATCGATGGAGGAAGCTCCGTAAATGTCTTGTTTTACGATACCTTCAAACGCATGGAGCTTAACGATGAGCAACTCTTGACTTCGCACTACACCATCTACTCTGGTTCAATGGTACTGACTCTTAAGCCTCTTGGGGATATTATCTGGTGGACGCAGCCCCATGAAAATCGACACTCGCTTCAGTGTGGTGAACACGCCTTCGCCCTACAATGCCATTATCGGACGAAGATGGGTCCACAAGCTTAAGGGAGTCGCAGCCACCTACCATCAATACCTTAGGTTTCCCACTCCCCCTAGGAGTAATGGATATCAAGGGTGATCAAGCTTCGTAAAGGAATGCCACGCGATGCAAATACAACTCAACAATGAAGAAGATGAGAAAAGGAAAAACCCGCGAGGATCGAACAAGGAAATATCCAAAGACAAAGCCATCGACGAATACTTGGAAGGGATCTCGGGGAAAAGCTTGTCCAAAGGGAACTCAGAGGAAACACGGAAGCCTCAACATCAAAGCTAACAACTAGGCGCTCCCGCAAACAAAGAATCTAAGACTACCAAATAGCAATTAAAGAAAGTCCCCCACCTTGGGGAACCAAAGCCCATGTTTACATCCTTGGAGGCAGTGAAGGAAGTTAACATAGGTACGGAGCAGAACCCAAGAAAGATCAAGATAGGAACTCTAATGGACGGAGAACGCGAAGCCTCACTAATAAAACTACTAAAGGAATACGCGGACATCTTCGCATGGAAACTATCTGATATGCCTGGAATAGACCCACGAAGGTACAACATGAGCTGCGCATTAAAACCGGCACACCCCGTACGACAAAAGATACGAAAGGTGGCTACGAAGTATCATAAAGCGGTAGAAATGGAGCTGCAAAGTCAGTTGGAGGCCGGTTTTATAAAAGAAGTCAAATATCCCACATGGATCTCTAACATGGTAATAGTACCAAAGAAGAATGGAGGAGTCGAATGTGATCGACTTCACCAACTTAAACAAAGCATGCCCCAAGGATAGTTATCCGTTACCCAAGATGATCGGCTAGTCGACGCAGTAGAAGGATACGAAGAGTTATCATTCATGGATGGATACTCCGGTACAACCAACTATTTTGGCGTGAAGAAGATCAGCACATACCGCATTTTACACACCCCATGGTCTTTATTGCTACGTAAGGATGCCTTTCGAGCTCGAAATGCGGGAGCAACGTACCAAAGGATGGTCGATGCTATTTTCAAACCATGGATCGCGGGACCTTGGAGGTCTATGTTGACGATATGCTCGTAAAAAAGCGGAGTTAAGGAAGAACCACCACTGTGGACCCGAGGGACATCTTCAAGCTATGAGAAAGCACAACATGAAGGTAAAACCCGGAAAAATGCACTTTCGGAGTAACCTCAGAAAATTCCTTGGGTACTGTGACAAAAAGAGGCATTGAAGTAGATCCATAAAATCCGAGCCATAGTAGACATGCCATCTCCAAAGAACCTAAAAGAGGTACAAAAAGCTCAATGGATCCCTAGCAGCCCGGGAAGATTCATCTCAAGATCCTCTGGATAGGTGTAAACTCTTCTTCAACATACTAAAAAGGGGACGAAATTTGAATGGACGATGAATGCGAAGAAGCTTAGGCATCAAACAAGTACCTAGCGTAAATCCCATCCTTCGTAAATCGGACCGGACGAGGTTTTGGCACTATACATTGCGGCAACAGACGATGCGAAGCGCAGGTGCTTGTCGAACCCACACCAAGGAGGAGCAACCGATCTACTATGTCAAGCAAGACCCCGAATTCCGCTGAAAGAAACTACACGAGAATTGAACAATTAATCCTAGCCGTCGTATGGTCTACCTTAAAGCCGAGGACATACTTAACGCATGACATACGTATCCCATGTCGAGCACCCTTAGAGACCATCCTCAAGGGAGGGGCGGGGAAAGGTAGGACGATAGCAAAATGGAGCAAGCCCAGTGGGAGAAAAAGGTGCAAAGTTCTCGTGCATACCCACGTGAGCCTTGTGAGTTATTAATGCATGCTTGAACCCCGAAATACCACAACCGGCTCATTTACCCATTGTGTTGTTTGACCATTGTGCATGACTGAAAGCCCTGAGCATAATCCCAAACTCTGCAATTTGTATGTGAATCCACTTGGATGTATATGTATAAGCTGTGCATAACTGAAATTGTGCTGAGTAACTCTCCTTGTGCACCTGTGAGCCATCTACCACCTTGCTAGCCCCCTGAAGCAGCAAGTGTGGAGCTACCCTGCTTTGCATGATAAGCTAGAGACCTTACGGCATATTGCTCCACCTCTGAACTTTTTGACCATTCTATAACACTTGAGTAGATGTTGTAATTTTGAATCCTGTGGTTTAGTGTAATCCGAGCTTACCCCGTGAAAACCTTGTGCATGCCGAGCGCGGGCTCTGTAACCCTTGTGCTCCATCTCGCTTGTGACCCTGTGCTTCACTGAAAGTTGCTGAGCATCTTAGTCTATGCACCATTCAGCCCTAAGCACCAGCTCCAGCCCCTGCAGCTGTAGAGCCTAAGCTGCCACTCAAGCCCCTGTAGCTGTGAGGCTTGAATAACAACCCTGTGCATAACCCTGTTGACACTTGCATCTGAGTAGTGTGCTTAGCTTGCTTATGATTGGTAAATCGGTATCATGTAAATCTCGAGTTGCATACTGCATGGTAGTCTGATAGCCCAAACTGATTGATACTCTACCCTGACCGCCACCTTGCTAGCCCCTGACGCTGCAAATTGTTGGCTGTAGCTGCTAGCTGAAAAGCCAACCCATGTATCTCCCGTTTAACTCGAAGCATCATCTTTGCACACAACCCGTGCTTGGCCCGACCAGTCGTAAGCTTCACCGCACTCAAGCTTGATCTTTGTGTCATTTTGAGAGTCTGTTTTTCCACGACCGGTGCGAGTTGTGCATAAGCCTTTCAAAGTGCATCCTGGCATTTGTGTGAACACTTACAGTCCTGTGAGATTTGAATATACATTGACTGCTCTCAAACCTGTATTGTGCAAGCTAGCCCTGTGTGCTGAGCTGCACTTAAGCCTGTGATGTGTACTTGAAAGATAGTCTTTGTGTAATCACCACCAGCAATGACAAGCACCCTTGTGTGTCTAACTTTGAGAGTTTAGGTGCCAATTTTTGTGAAATTGTGCTTCCTGTGTTGTATAGCAACAAAGAGCACAACTCTTAGGGTTAGGCCGTGAATACAACCTCGTGCACAAGGCCGCTCGAGGGTCTCCATGTGTGTTCATTGCGGTTTGTGCTTAACCGACCACACAACCCAACCACCGAGCTCGCATAGTTAGTCTTTGTGTCATTTCTTTTTTCGAAGGTTTGCACTGCTGCGTGTACACAACTAGCAATCTTTGAGTTGATAGCACAAGATGCATCATTCTCGTGCAAGCACTAGGCTGTACTTAGTCACAAAAGTCAGTCGATCTCTGTGCACAAGCCGAAACCCACACAGCTGGGCCGTAACCCCATCCAGATTTTGGTTTAACCCCGCCAAGCTCAACTGCCACATAACTTGGGCTGTGCAGTGATCTAAGGCCCATACCTGGGCTGCAACCAAACCAGCCCACTGTGCATCTGGGCTCTACTTCTGGGCTGTGCACAATGCTGGGCTCTACACTTAACTAAAGCCCAACTATTGGGCTCAACCTAATCTGGGCTATACATTTTTCAACATAATCTGGTCTGTGCAACCAAGCTAGGCCAGACCATCTAGGCTAGAACCTATTCTTGGTTGTATACACAACTAAGCCCACTTCCCATAACCTTTGGGCTGTGTTTCTATAGCTAACCTGGGCATTGCACACAACTACTGGGCTTCCCACAAAAACCAAATCCCAAACAAACCAAAGCCCAATAAACCAAATTCCCATATAAACCAAAGCCCATTTTCATGATTCTATGTTTATGTACATTATCTTTTGGGTCGACCCTCAACTCTTTCGATTGTTAGTAAATTTTTGTATATAATTCAGTAGGACTTGTTAAATTTTTTCTTTTCTTGAATCGGTTGAGTCTTCTTGTGCTTATATTGTGCTAATCCGATATGATCTCCGTTGAGAATGTTGGATTCTAGCCTTGACTAGTGAAGCTCTAACCGTGCTCCGCCGACATCCGGTAATCTCTTCCCTTTTCTCTTATCAGCATAGTTCTCATGGTATGTGACTGTTTAAAATTTTCCTATCTGTTGACACATTGAGGACAATGTTTGATTTAGGTTTGGGGGTGCATTTGCATATTTTTGCATATAGAGTTTTTAGTCTTTTTAATCTTTTATTTTCATAAAAAAAAAAAAAAAAAAAAATTAAAAACTTCTTTTGTAAAAACCTCCAACTTTTAGAGATTTTAGAGTCACTAGCATGCTTCTAGCTATGTTTACATAGAGAATCTGACCGAAATAACAGAAATTGGAAGTACCGGAGAACACAATCGGGTTCCTTAGTTGATTAGAGCGTTAAAGTTGGATTTAACCATACCTGGAGGGCTAATTAGGTGTTGTTTAGATATTCGGTAGTAGAATTGTGATCACCCATAGTGGAGACTACCCAATTTACATCAAGTGAGGCACCAACCTTCAATTTTTTGCAACTTTCTAGAAAAGTTGTTAGAGTGTGTGTCACCATACGTAAATTCCGGGTAGGAATTGTGAGCTACCCAACTTCGCACCAATTTATTTTACTTTTGATCTCTTGAGTGCTAGTTTTTGTCAATCATGAGGGTGACGTCTAAAGATGAAAACTCCTTCTAAATACCGATTTGCCGTTAGCATCACTCTCTCTCTCAATCGGCAAGACCCATAGAAACACATCATCGTCGCAACCGGAGCGTAATCGAATATTGAAAGAAAAATTGATATAGTCCAAGGTTTATGTGCAACAAAGAAAAAGAAAAGAAAATAGGATGAGAATTAATAAAATTTATAAAATCAAGACAATACAAGTTGTGAAAAAATTGAGTGATAAAGTCCTTTGTCCATGGAGTTAGTTGTGTCATTATTTGTATTTTTATTTTCACTTTTTGTAATTAAAAAAAAAAAAAAAAAAAAAAAGATATATCAAAAAAATATTGTAGTTTATTTTTGCTACCACCATGGTAAAGAGAGTTCAAGAAGAAAAATCCAAACAACAAGGAATTTGAGTAGAAAAGTTAAAAATTGTCAAGTTTGTGAAGTTTAGAAGTTCGTCATCAACAAGTGAAGACCGAAGACCGAAGATTGAAGACGTTTCTATGGTTCTTATGAGAGATTGATGTTAATTGCCGATCGGGTGAGAAGTGAGTGAGTACTCCCACCCCTTACTAATGGTTGATTTCCTTCCTTAGAGATCATCGAGAAAAAGATTCTTTTGTCCACATTTTACGTGGAGTCTCCCGTTTTATTTCGGAAGGTTATCCTTCTTACCTACAACGTGTGCGGGATTTCTCTCTTTATTCCCGCTGCACACATGAGAGACTAAAAAAAGCGATCTTTTTGAGTGCAATTATCATAAAACCTAATGGTGAGGCAGAAGTTGAGACTTATGATCACAATCGAATCCGAATTCTTTCATATGGTATGGTTACTTCTCGCTCAGCACTTAAGGATGAGAAGGCGTTCTTTGGTAGTTCTAACTTCTTGTTACTAACACGCAGAAACTCTATGTCCTCATAGCTTCTAGGATGCTTGAGACTCTTTTACACTCTGAAGTTGGAGAAGGTTTTGTGGGTACACCTCTGGTAAACCCTCACGAGACTACAACTCGTCCACTAGGGACACCTAGGGGTTTAAAGGCTTAGTGCATACGCTAAATGCATTCGAGACTGCGACGGGGGTATAGTTAGGATTTCTAATTTCTGTTTCACTTGAGGACAAGTAAAATTCAGGTTTGGGGGTATTTGATGAGTGTCAAATAGTGCATATTTATACACCTTTTTATTGGCATTTTACTCATCTTTTGCGCTTAGAAATCGAGATATTATCCCATTAATGTTTTCTTTGTTTTCAAGAATAAATATTTGTATTAATTAATTTTGTGTTTTTAGGTACTAAATAAAGCTCGGAGAATTGAGGAGCCAAAAGAGCGGAAGAATTGGAGTCGAGCATCTATGGAGCGGATAGCCAAAGCCCGCGCGCGAATCGGTTGCAACCCAACAAGGGAAGACATGGGCTAGAGCTACCCACGACCCGGATCCGAACCCGCTCATTCCGAGCCGTTGAGATCTCACCCAAATGCATCACACGGTCGCTCCTTCACTCACATATATTTCTCGATGCTCCGCTCAACACGGATCTCTCTCGATTCTCCCTCGGCCCGTTCAGATCTCTCCCGCAAGATCCAACGCTCGCTAGGCCAGTCTCATCATTCCCCTGATGCACCTGCTCAACACCGGAACTCCCCATACCCTATACCCTAATCGACCTACCCATTTTCTCTCCATCTTTCTCTTTCTTCTCTTCTCTGCAGAAACCATCTCCTCTGCAAACCCCTTCCCTTCTTCCCCGACAAACCACCAACTCACCACCTCTCCTGTCACCATCATCCCAACAACTATCATCGGTACCACCTTCGCCACCCTTGTTTCACACTTCTCCATCTATAGCTTCTAGATTATGATAGAAGCTAGGGACTGGAGCAGTGAAGCTAGGGTTTTCACCAACCCCAAACATGGAGTTCGCGAGGCCGATTGACAAAGGAGGAGAGGCGACTCAGAGAGTAGAGGGTATGGGTTTATTTTAATATTTAATTTCGATTTTAAGAATTAGGGTTTGCTGTTTTGGGGGAATGAATTGCATGTATAAATAGAACCAAAGGGGGTTGATAGGAGGCACGCCTGGATTAGCCAGTGCAGTCATTTAGGTTTAATTTCTGTTTTTCATGTTTTAATTTAGTTGCTAGGGTTTGAGATGAAACCCTAACTTGCAACTGTGTTTTCATGCTCATGTATTGTTCTTGAATGATTGAATATTTTCTAGATAGAATTAATCTCAAAGTGATAACACTTTGCTCTCACAAAGTGCATGCCAATGCCATGGATGCACTCGTAGTTTGATTCCTCCTGTGTTGTTTATCTTGCAACCCAAGCTTAATGAATTTATTATGATTCTCGATTATTTGTACTTTAATCGGACAAGTAATACTTTGGAAATATACTCTAGTTGTGATTAACCAAGCGGAGAAACACCTTAGATTTAGGGAAGACTCGACACCTCTCCCTTTTTACATTATAGGAACAAGAGTAATAACATGAGTTGAAGACATAGTGTATGTTAGTGGTGGATTTGCAGCCCTAGTATCCCCACTGTCACTAATTTATACCTTAGATTAGGTTCATATCACATTTCACTACTTCAGCCGTATCGGCAAAACCCCCTGTTTGTCACAATGTCACTCTTGAAATCAGTAGAAGTAAGCCTTTAGATCATTCAGAGCACCACAAGTCTCTGTGGTTCGACCCGCACTTGCTCAGTCCTACAACCAAGACACCGTGCACTTACGGTATAACACGTAGGCCATATTTACATACACTTTCGAGGCCTACCAATTATATAAGGGAGAACTCTAGCAACTAGAAAACCTAACCCCGACACTTTCTTGTGTCCTAGTTGCAAATTAGAGTCGATTTTCTTTTAACCAAGGTTTTCCAAAACCATTATTAGGTTAATGACTTGAAGACTTCATTTGGGATTTGTGAATCCAGATCCAACTATTTTCTACGTAGTTGCGTATTTTGATCTTACTTGTTCTATCGTATTAAGTTTTATCTTCTCTAAGATTCAGTCGAGATTTATCTCCGATAGGTAAGATATAAAAATTAATCACAACATTCTTCGTCTCGACTCTTGTGATTCCGTAATAACTTCTTCTGTTAATCAGTTAGGTTATTATGAAGTGACTAACATTTCTAGGATGCTCTTCGGGAGTATAAGACATGATTATTAGTTGGTTCCTGTTCACCTTGATCTTTGTATCAAAAGATGGAACAAACAGAATAAAGGATAGACATATATGTGGGAGACAAATTTGTTTATAAGTCTTCGACTATGGGTCGTAGAAACTCTTAGTTGTTAGTGAGATCAGATAAGGGAATCAAGTGTGCAGAATTCGACGTGGTTCTAGAGGCGTAAGGAACGCGACTGTACCTTAATCGGTGTGAGACTTGGTTAGGGATCAACTACATTCCCGTCCGAAGTTAACTTGTAGTAGGCTAGAATCTGTAGTGGCTTAATACAGTGTGGTGTTCAGATCTAGACTAGGTCCAGGGGTTTTTCTGCATTTGCGGTTTCCTCGTTAACAAAATTTCTGGTGTCTGTGTTATTTATTTTCCGCATTATATTTGTTTATATAATTAAAATATCATAGGTTGTGCGTAGTTCAATCAGTTGATAAATCCGACCTTGTTTGTTGGATAGAACTTGACTGACACTTGGGCATTGGTCTTTGGTACCCTCCAAGTTATTTCTTATATCAATCAGGCACACAGATTTCTATTTGTTCGATTTGTTGATTGTATTGATTTTTTTTTTTTGATATATTTCTTGATTGAGTCTCACTTTTAAGTCGGTGTTCTCGGAATCATATTGGAGTTTAGTCTATACATATTGCCAAACAAATTATTGGGTGTGGTTGTTATACCCTCGCTTTTTCAATTGGTATCAGAGCAGGCAAAGACGCTAAGACCTCATAAGTCTGTATTTGTAGCAATCTGATTTATGTGGATAGAAGTTAATCTCATCCTAACGCGCATAAAAATGTCTTCCAAATTAAGTTTCAGTACAATCTATGCATGCTAAACTCGGAGAAGCTAGAAAAAAATTCAAATAACCTAAACATGACTGATAAATTTTGGAAAGACCTCTGGAAACTTAACGTTTCGTAGAAAATTAAAACCTTTACATGGAAATGTGTGCAGGATGCTATCTCGACAAATTACAAACTCTATAAACATATGAACGGCATATCTCCCAACTGACCTTTAGATTGTGATACAAAGGAAACCACTAAACATATTTTCTTTCATTGCTCGTATGCTAAATCCATATGGGCCTTAGAACCCACTCATGTTCAAATGAATTTTGATAATAATGTAAAATTTCTAGATATCTGGAAATGTATCAAAGATATTGTTCCATCCAAAGAGAGACTGAGTAGAAGAATCTGGCAGGAGGATGTTATCTGCAGTAGATGCAAATGTGCCACAGAGACCACAATTCTGTCTGAGTGTGATCATGCAAGAGCAGTATGGTTTAATGCTGGTTACATACGAGATGATAATCAATAAAATACTCCAAAGGAATGAATATCTTAATGGTTCACTAGTGCAGACTCTTCAATCATCAGTAAAATTGCCGTTATCTGTTGGTTCTTATGGAAAGAGAGATGCAGTATGGTGTTTGAAAATAAATCTCAAACACCACAACAATTACTTCATGATATAGACAAATTTCTCCTAAATGCTGAATCAGCTTCTAAGAAGAACAATAATCCTGATAAGAGTATAGTGGTTCCTAAATGCAACCACCTGATAATGATTTTATGAAACTTAACACTGATGCATCTTATTGTTAAAGAACTAAAATAGGTGGATATGGACTAATCTTTCGTAATGGTGCAGATACTCATGTAGCTTCAAAGTACAGCATTTTCAAAGGCGCGTTGGATGCTCATCATCTGGAGAGCTTAGCTATTATGGAAGGAGTGTAATTGGGGCTACAGTTAGGACTCAAGAAGATTATTATAGAGTCTGATTATCAAAGTATCATACAGGCTATCCTAAGAGAGGTATCTAATATCCCACGGGAGCTGCGTGGCATTGTCAAAGACACACGTTTTCAGTTATGTTATTTCGATTCTTATTCTTGTAAGCATATAAATAGATTGACTAATAAAATGTGCGGATAAACTAACTAAACATGCTCGAAAAGAGGAAGTCTGTAATAGTTGGAAAGGGAAACCATCATCGTTCCTGTTAAACTCTATTATCCATGACAAATAAAATTAATTTTTGAAGCAAAAAATTGATGGAAAAAAAAACAATCACAAACGAGACATTAGTGCACCTTTAAGTTTTCCAATATAGGACGGTGTACGAGGTGCCGAATAGAATTTCCCAATTGAAATGGGGGTAAATATGGACATTGGGCTGTTTGGTCTATCCTTCCGAGTCGTCCTGTCTTGTGGTGGGAATTCAAGCACAAAATTATCTCGAACCAGTGTGTACACCAGTTTTAACCAGTGTGTACAATACATACCGTTTCTACATCTTTCCATGTATAAAATACAAACAAACCGGACATGGCCGTATCGTTTACCCTTGCTAGAAATTAACCTAACAAACTAGACGAATTTTATTTACGTGGATATCGAGGAAACAAAAAAGAAGAAAAAACAAAAAAAAGTAACCAAACGACGTGAGCTACCAAGTACGATACGCGCAAGTTAGCAGCATCACCGTCAAAAAAGATATTAATAAAATCACTTAAAAGCGGGAAAATAAAAAGAAAAAGGAAGGGTTTTTCTCCCCTTTCTCAACACACTCTCTCTCTCTGTTCAGAGACAGTGACGACGGAGTAGAAGAAAGAATGGCGACGTCACCGAGATCATCGTCATCAGCTTCATCGGCACCACCTTTCTCAACAGATGCCAAGTTTAATTACCTTCCAGTAATGGGATTAAAACAAAAAATCATCGAAAAAGTTCAAGAAAACCGTGTTACACTCATCGTCGGCGAAACTGGCTGCGGTACTCCTTCTTCTTCTTCTTTTTATAACTTCTATATAATCGCTCTCTATTTGTGCGTCTTCGTCTAGGTTTCTATTCAATTATTGTTTTGTTGGTGTAGATTCATGTGCAAGTTTGTTCAGATGATTCATGCAACGCTTTTGTTTGTTTAGCGAGTTTTGTGTCATTTAATTTGCTTCATTCTGTGATTCTGGTGTTGATTTAAGGTATTGTCAATGCTTTTGAAGGATTTGATTACTTAGATTTTGGATGGTACTGTGGATTTCAGTACTGTAGTAGGAAGATTTTGCTTATTTTTGATTTTATTTTGAGTTGATGATTATTGTTTGGGTTTATGAGGTAGTTACGGTATATGATTTTTTTTTTTTTTTTTTTTTTTTTTGGGGGTTGGGGGGTGAGGGAGGGTCGTAGGTAAGGAGTTTTGATGACCCAATTGGGTTGTTGTGTGGAGTAGGATATGATTGGGAGAGTAGGATTGATTGTTTGATTGAAAATCAGCTTCGATTTTGTACTTGCATTGAAGTGTAATCTAAAGATTGCTGAAACTATTGCTATGGACCTATAATGTCCCATTTAATTATAAAGATAAATTTCCAGATGTTGAGTTTCTTTTGTCGTTAATATTTCTTATTATCTCAATTGTCATTTGTTTACATGCATGTGTTTACATCTGTTTCTTTTACTTTTCTTCATGTTGAGTACTCTTGTGCATTTAGATATATTGTTTTATGTTTGCCCTTCATTCTGTCAGATTTGATTCATCTTTTAACTTGTTCTGGATTTTTATCTGCTCTTATGTTATTGAAGGCAAGAGCTCTCAAGTCCCACAGTTTCTTCTAGAAGAAGGAATGGAACCCATATTATGTACACAACCTAGAAGGTTTGCAGTTGTAGCTGTTGCTAGAATGGTGGCAAAGTCTCGTAGATGCGACGTGGGGGGTGAGGTTGGATATCATATTGGACATAAAAAGGTCATGTCCCCAGGGTACGTTAATTAATGGACATACCATATTTCTAATAATATCGACACTTGTTTCACCTTCTTTGTCACTATCCGCATTTGTGACTGTCTTAGAAATATGGTCTGCTCTTTTCATATTTGCTTATTCATTTTTCCATTTTTTGGGTGATATCGTACGCAGGTCAAGACTTGTTTTCAAAACTGCTGGTGTCTTGTTAGATGAAATGAGGGACAAGGGAATCGCAGCTCTCAGATATAAGGTTATCATTCTTGATGAAGTCCACGAAAGATCCGTGGAATCCGATCTTGTTCTTACATGTGTGAAGCAGTTTATGCTCAAAGACAAAGATTTGAGGTTGGCGTTTTTTCTTCTTTTTTTTTTTCCTTGCACGTGCTAATGATTTAATTAAGTTGATTTCCGATAATGAAATGTTTTGCTGTTCGAGTCCTTTATACTTTTTTATCTTTGGTTGAATCTGTTGAATTATAGTTTTGTTTTTGACCCCCGATTATAATTTACTTCAGATCTTCAACTCTATTATGAAGTATGTTGGGGTTGTCTAATAGTTTTCACTTTCTGCAAGGTTGGTTTTGATGTCCGCTACAGCAGAGACTGCGAGATACAGAGATTACTTCAAGGGCCTTGGTAGGGATGAAAGGGTTGAAGTTCTTGCGATTCCAAGTTCCGGCCAGCAAGCAATTTTCCAAAAAAAAGTTCTATATCTTGAACAGGCAATTAAATCTATTTCTTCTTGATTTGTTAATAATGCTTTCACATGCGCGACCTAGTTATTTTTACAATTTTTGAAACTCCTGTCAAGATATGGCAGGAATCGTTCAACTCATGCAAATTGTTTTAATCTTCTCAATTGGGATATGTGCCTGAGTTCATTGAGTTTTTAGTTTGTTGAAGCAAATATTCATGTCACAGTTCCTAATCTCTTGGTAATTCTATGACAGTGACTGTATCTGATTGTTAACCAGGTTTCTGAACTTCTTGGGCTAAACTCAGAGTCCTTGTCTAGTACTTACTGTTCTGGCCCAAGTCCCGACTCGTCTGATGCTGACATCAAGCCTGAAGTGCACAAACTTATTCATGATCTGGTGTTGCATATTCATGAAAATGAACCTGATATCGAGAAGAGTATTCTGGTTTTCCTTCCAACATACTATTCACTGGAGCAGCAGTATTTCCTTTTAAGCCCTTTGAGTTCTATTTTCAAAGTGCACATTCTGCATAGCAGCATTGATACTGAACAAGCTTTAAAGACCATGAAAATTTGGAAGTCACATCGTAAGGTTCGTACTGTACTGCTTGTTTCTGTTGGTGGGTATCAATATCTACCTCTTCGTATGTTACTATGACATATACACATAGAGTTCACATGTCAGACCTAAGTTTGCTTCCATAATACCTGAAGCGATATCGCCTGAGTTGCACACATCCCAGGCATTTGTTGCTCCTTTTCATCTGCTTTTTTTGTTTCACCTACTCAGTCCTAGTGTCCTACTCCGTAAACAGTATCAAAACATATATGAAATTATTCATTCCACATGCATGTGTCAAATCTTTATAATTTGAGACTTCTCTGAATTTGAAATGTTTGATTCTGCACTACAGGTTATTTTAGCCACCAACATTGCAGAATCATCTGTTACCATTCCTGGAGTGGCATTTGTCATTGATTCTTGTCGATCTTTACAAGTCTTTTGGGATAATAACAGGAAAAAGGATGCAGCAGAACTTTTGTGGGTATCAAAGTCTCAGGTAATAAGAAGCTTTACTGTACCATGTTTGATAGGTTGCTACCGAACCTAACGACCTTTTATGTTTTAATTGATTCTAGGCTGAGCAGCGTAAAGGCAGGACAGGTCGAACTTGTGATGGGAAAATTTATCGAATGGTTACTAGGCCTTTTTCAATCAGCTGTCGGATCATGAGCGTCCATCTATATTGCGATTATCTTTAAGACAGCAAGTGCTTCTTGTTTGCTGCGCGGACTCTAAGGCCATCAATGATCCCAAGGGTATGGAATATGTTTCCTAATTCTCCTTCTGATTTCCTTTTAAGGTTCTCATCTTGTCTCGGGATTTTTTTTTTTTTTTTTTTTCTCGGGATTTGACTGGGCGAGTTTCAGCTTTCTAGTCACCTTAATTGAGACATAATCACGATTCTTTGGCTACATTACTTTAGCATGACTGATGGCTATTCAACTGTGTGTAAAATTGTACTAATCTCTTGGTGCTAAGTTCCGAATTCTCTTTGTCTGTTGAAGTGTTGTTGCAGAAGGCCCTCGATCCACCAGAACCTGAAGTGGTAGAAGATGCCCTAAACTTGCTTGTTCACATTAAGGCTCTGGAGAAAAACGTATCTCATAGGGGGCGATATGAGCCAACATTTTATGGCCGTCTCCTTGCCAGTATGACATTGTCCTTTGATGCTTCTGTGATGATACTCAAATTTGGAGATATTGGATTGCTTCGTGAAGGCATTCTGTTGGGTATACTGATGGATACAAATCCTCTGCCAGTTCGTCGTCCATTTGGACAGGATCAGTTGGTATGTCTTATTTTTTTTGTTCTGACAGTTTTTCTTGGACATGGATGAAAGTTGAAGTTATAATTTGTCTTTAATATATTATTTTCATCCTCAGTTTGCAGAGTATATAATATTATTTTCATCCTCAGTTTGCAGAGTATATAGCCAGCTATTTTGGGGGGGATGATGAGAGCAGTGTGCTTACTGGCAAGAAGGAAATAATATCCATGGGTAACCTTTGTGCATATCAGTTCTGGCAGCGTGCTTTTAAGGTAAGTTGTTGCCCCGAGTTATTAATGTTTCTTACATGCAAATGTTTATTTGCTAGTAACTTCTCTGATTCTTTACACTGATCTGTCTTTTAAGGACAAGCATCGTGTGGAGCGGCTGAAGCACCTTCTCAAGTTTGATGAACCAATTACTACTGAAATGCTCTTCCCTAAACTTGAAGAAGAGTGGTGTTCTTTCCACAATCTTTTGCAGCCATCTCTGCATCAGGTTTCAGAAATATGTATGGGTCTTTTAACCATTCCTCATGTCAAACTCTTACTCATGTTTTTTGATCTTCTAATGTTCAGTTTTTTGTGTACCCGCAGATGATGATATTGTAAATTCAATGCACCGATTCCGTCCCAAATCTATAGTTAAAGCTGATGGACTTCCCTCTTACTATAATCCTTACGAGTTTGAGCACACTTGTTCCCTTGGATATCTTCAATATAGAGATGAGGATGTTGGGAGTGAGAAGGAGGATGAGCACATTAATCTGAATCTTGATATTGAGGAAAAAACCTGCCTCACTTTGCCATATGTTTCTCCCAATGATTTTAAAGCCAGCTTTGTTGCTGAGAAGTTTGCAACTGTTTTGAAAGAGGTTTGTTGCTGTACTATATGTTTCTTGTGCATTTATGTAGTCGTCCTTGTTTGTTGTTCATTTCCGTGTTTGCTGTCACCAAACAGATGAGAGTTGAGCATACACAAGACCATGCCGAGAACGAGCAGAAACCTATAATTGCCATGGTGTCACACGATATGGGCGAACGTCCACTCTGTAGATACTTTGTAAATGGTTTATGCAACAGGGGCAGCGAATGTCCTTTTTCTCATTCCCTTCAGGCCCCAAAACCTATCTGCAAATTTTCTTTTCTCTCCAGGTATATCCCACTTCGTCGCTCAATATGTTCCCTTTTATCTTCATTTTTTTCCAGCTGTTTCGTACTTTATGTTTGAGTTTAGTTTATATTTATTAGTATTAGTATGTATCATCTTTTACAGATACTTCTTCTTATTGGTCTAGTATAATAGTGCTAAAAGAACATAAACATCATATTTCTTTCTTATAACACTGATGGATGTTGGTGTGCAGGGATGTCGCTATGGTGCTTCTTGTTTCTTTTCTCACGATGTCGATCCAACCATGTCATCTACTATTAGTCCAAATTTCTGTATGCCGGAGAGTGAACAACCTGATCCAGCTTCTTTCCTGCGGTTATTACCCTCAACTCCCGATGGATGCATTCTTGTTTTGGATGACAATGATCTGCATTTTCTTCCTCTCTCTCTAATCTTGGGGTCCCAGCTAAGATAATCACTACAACAAGTGTACCTGATGACTCCACAACTGATAACTCATTAAGCGGTGTGAAAGTACTTCATGGCTTGAGTCATCCATACGGCACAGTCATCGCTGGTGCTGGGGAAAACAACATTCCATGGAAAGAAGTACACTGTGTATTATGGTTTGCCAGTTTCCAACTCGACAAAACCAATATTGAAAGCCTGGAAAAACAGCGAATTCTCTTAAAGCAGTTTTTGAGTATCTTGCTATCAGGACTTTAGCAGACTTTCTATATGACATACCTGTGGTGCTTACAATGAATAATGTTCGATTTTCACAGCTTCAGGTAACAATCAGCCTCTATACCTTGTGGTATTCCTTTGAAACTGAAATGTGGTCATCAAAACTCTGGACCTCAGATTTGGTATTCGACTCATGCTGTTAACTAAATAACCAATTTAAAGTATGGGAACTTTTCACCCTTGTTAACAGTGGATGATAATATCTTTAGTTTCTCTGTATTGCAGTTCCTACCTAGTATTTACAGTGTGAATGGAAGGCTCTAGTTTATGTTTATAATGATGAGTTCATGTCTGTTATCTTTGTTGCAGGTTGAAAAATTGGCTAGGGATTCCTTTTTTTTTTCTGCAAGAGTCATTCCCTTTGACGAATCAAGTTTTGGGGCATTTTCAGATGTAGTTCCTATGTCAAAGCCGATGATGGTTTCACGACCCATTTCGTATGTTTTCTACATTTGCCCACCCACAGATATCCAGTATGGAAATTACACTGCTGCTCTCAAGAAATGCCTATATGGTGGTGATTGATTGAAGAAATTTGACACGACTTTAGTATATGTGCACGTGAGAAGGTTAGTAAAAAATAGTTTAGAAAAGTTATGGTTATCCATATATGTAAATATAGCTCTAGGGATATCTACTTCTATAGCTGGAAATGGGTTAACTTGTTCATATTTTAGTTTGTTTCGAAGAAAAAACAGCATAAGAAGACTAGTTTGGAAATGGGTTAACTTCTTCTGTTTTTTTTTTTTTGGTTTACAATTAGGACATGCTATATATGTGTTTGTGTGGTGTTGGGGTTTCCTTATTCATTGGTAATTAGAAATCGTTTCTAGTATGCAGTTTATGCTCTGCCATTTTTGTTCCTTTCTCGTCTCATCCTCGTCTCAAGGAGTACAACGCTGATGCGTTTTTGTACAGTTAATGCTTTTAGTCTTTAAGAGTGCTCGTGAAGATCAGGATATGCTGAAAACTGGGAGGATGTAGTGTTTGATTCTCAAACTAATACCTTCAAGAGGTAGTATATATGTTAAGCCCGGCCCATCAATTTGGTGCACAGGTTTGATGTTAACTATCCATTTTTTCTGAAGGTGATTTTCATTCTATATGTTAACTGCAACCTAGTCAAACGGACTGTTAATTGCATTTGTGTGCTTAAGATCTCAATACTTGCATCTCAATCTTTGTTTGTCGTGTTTGTAGAACAGTGGGGTTCCCTTTAGATTCTTTTTAAGACGTCTTGTTCTTCCTAAGAAAATGAAAAGGGATAAATTTATAACGTTGGATTCTGTTAAAAATATTAATCACAGTTATTGCGGTAGAAACATTGTCATATGGATTGATGGTCCAGGTTCTTATTATTGATAGAGGATTTTAGTTGTGTCCCTTTCATGCCACCTTTTCCCACAGGTTATTTTGTTCTTTCCTTCATTTTTATTCAGACCAAAATTGAAAAAGTTAAATAAGAAGCAAATTAGATATTTACTTGTTACTCCCAAAATTCGAACATTGATGGTCCGGAAGAGCTTAAAAGGTTTCACTGAAATTCAAAATCATACAATCTCGCTATCTGTAGTTAAAACATATATCGTTTTAGATGATGTTTTAATTTTTTTTTCCATAATCTTCAGTTATTTTTTCCACAAAACTACTAATAACACCCTAACTTTTCTTCTATTATAAGTTGTTTTTTTAATGCACAAGACTTTTCTAGATGATAAAATTTCGTATCTGAGTCATTGTTTCAAATAGCTCCGGATCGGATGTATGAGCCAGACGATACTTGTTTCTCTGGATCAGATGTGTGAGCTGAATGAAAAGTGCTAGTGTTTCTAAGATGACATCCCCACATTTTAGGATTGCGAAATGGAAATAATAGGGAGTCTAGGAAATAGTAATAAAACCAATGTAGTAATGTTACTATTACAGGGCCATAAAAATGAAAAGGTGAGACAGAAACAGTCAAGGAAAAAGTTGCTTTTTCTGTTATAATTATTATGTTTCGATTCCCTTCCATTGAGGAAAGATATGGGAATGTATGCAAGTAACGGTCAACTTATTTTGTCAGAAGCAACAGAAAAGACAAACCCTGTTTGGATATTTGGCTCTGCAGTCACGAGAACATGTTCTATTCCATCTTCAATCACTGCAACACCCAGTCTCATTTTCTATCCTTTCCAACCATTCATTCTCTCTTGCAGACGGATGAAACTAAAATGTCTCATACTTCAATGGCTACAGTATCATCCTCTGCTGGTACTGGTACTGGAACTACTCATAATCACGAAAGATTGAATTTTGAAACAATACGGACACTTGTCGATACAATCAATCAACATGTTGTGGGATTTATTAAAGACCGACAAGCAAGGAAGCGTCTGCAGCTGAGATGTACCTCGAAATTGAAGATTAAAAAGCAAGAGTACTTTGAGTTCTCTGAACATTCAGTCTTGTCAAATCTTTACTGGGGTATTCTGAACCTTGAGTCTGCAATTCAGTCCAAAAATTCAGAGGAGAGTATTACCAGGCTGAAGAGTACTGAGAAAATGCTTCAGGTTCCGGCGCTGCTCAGTGAGCGTGGCAGAACCGCTGGGATACGAAATCGCTTCTTAATTTGCTGTTCTTATTTTTATCTATCTCTAGTTCGGAATCTCCAGAAGGATGAGTGGCAGACGACATTGCACTTTCTTCAAGCGCTGCTAGTCTGCCCACGGCTTGTTAGAATGGAATTTATCCCTGAAATCTGTGAAAGCATCTTCCTTCCTCAGTATACGAGTGAGAATCGAGCAAGAGGTGAACTGAGAGGTTCAGAATTAGAGTCTTTTGATAACTTCTCTAGTGATGAGATGATGAAACAACAGGCGAGAAGATACAAAAGCTGGTTGATGTATTATCAGATCATCTCATATGGAGAGAGTACTCAGTTGCGCCGGAACCACCAACTTGCTCCTTCCCTGGGAGATGAACCACAAACTTTCAAGTAAATTTTCTACTCTCTTCGTGCAGATATTAAGTTATGGTATCTAGATATACTCTTGGGTTCAATCAATTGAAATAGTATGTATCAATGTAACAGTACACAGAACTAGTACTCAAACAGTATTTCCGCTTAATTGAGAATTCTAGTTGTATTCTGACAGTCCTGCAGGAGCTCACCACCAATCACCGTGCAAGGAAAGTTCTAGCATGCCTATCAACAGCACCAGCTCTAAACATTCCAACTTGGCTGAAGATGGAAATTACTGGACGAAGTCTCACAATGTAAGCAACACGCCAACATGTCTATTTCTGTTCTCAAAAATAATGTGCTGATGTAACACCAAAATCAGACATAACTTCAAGATACATGTTCTTGGCTTCTATTGGTATACACCTTCAAATCCGGTGTTGTAGTTAATGCCAACAAGAGGTTAGAGGGTTGTTAGAAAGCAGCCTGCCCACTCAGTCTAGTAGAATTGCAGAAATGCACTTTTTATGTGACAACAAGTTCTATGTTTTAAAGCTTATTTAGATCAAAAAATGGTGCAGGGGACACAGCTTCATCCACCACATTACCACGAACACATGATTGATGAAATGGCAGATACGGCCAGAGCTTCAACACTGACTGCAAAGCAAACAAGCCCTCCACACGAAGATTCTGCGAGGACTATTTCTGTAAATCGGGATGAAATTTACAACAGAGACGCAGAAAGGAGCTTACAAATAAAAAACATTCAGGATATGTTGGAGGAGTCTCAGTCATCAAGCTCCATTCATTCACTTAATGATTTCCCGAAGAAGGAGATGCATCAGAGGTAAGGTTCGAACTTCTAAAAAATGTCAGAGTAGATATGTAGTGAAACAAACTGACTTTCTCACTAATTCCTGGCTATTCTTACTGTTCCAGGCAGAGTTGGATGATATTAAAGAAAGATTAGAAAAGAAGGAGGACGACACACAATCAGAAACCACTGATTGGTAATGTCGTATAGTTCCATTCCTAATCAAAATCTGAGTCTAACATCTTTTCCTAATTTAAAAGTAGTGTTTCAAATGTGTATCTGCATCATTTGTTAGTTAAATTGAGTTAACATACACAGGGAGGTGCAAGCAACTTGCTCAGTTTCAAGCCCAGCGTGTACTGGTAAAGCTTCAGAAGAAGCTTCCCGGTGTTCAATGCTTGAAGATGCCTGTGAAGGGTATTCAAGTTATATGTTTTCTAGCACAAGTCTTAGTTCTGTCAGCGATATAAACTTATCTATATCAGAACTGAAAAAGATGGATTCCAATTCCTTTTACAATTTGCATGGTGAAGGAAGAGAAACTCTAAAGATATCAGAACATCATAGTTTTAGACTCTTCGATCACTTACAATCTAAAGCACTCAAGGGCAAGACACTTACACATGTGGGTGACCTGAAGAATTCTGCAAGGCACAAGCAAGAGTCAAACACCAGGGAAAGTATTGATGCAGTAAGTTTACATCCTGGAAAGGAAGTGCAGATGGAAATACAGTGGATATCTGAGAAGAGAGTTTCCACATTATGCTTGTCAGATAAAATTGAAAAATGTGAAGAAGATGATGACAGTGTAGAACTTACAACCATGCAGGAAGCTGAAGTGAAATTTGAACAGCTGAGGAATGCAACTCTTGATCAATTGTTGAATATCATTTCGACTTCCAAAGAAGAAAGAGTCATCCGGGTCGTAGTTTCTGTTCTCTTAACTATGATAGCAGAGAACAAAACTGTAATAGAGGATATCAAGAGAAAGGGATTACGATTGTGCAATTTGGTAACTGCCCTAAAATGTAATGTGCATGATGCAGCTACTCTAATCTATTTGATAAGCCCCTCGCCTAAAGAAATAAAAGGTTTTGAGCTATTACCCCAATTACTTAAGGTGGCTTGCAATTCGAGCAGCTATAAAGATGACTTCATGCAACCTGCACTAACACCTCGTGAAGCAGCATTACTGATGATTGAAGTGCTTGTAACTGCCTTTGATAGTGCCACAAATAACATCCATTTGGCTGCAATCAGTTCAAGTCAGGTTCTTTCTGAACTTGCGCATGTGGCAAGATATAGTAATATCAAAGAGCTCAGTTCTTTGGCAGCTGTTTTAGTAAAATGCATGCGGTTTGATGGAAAATGTAGAAGTTTAGTATCAAACTGTACTCATATGGATCCGTTTGTACATCTACTAAGAAGCCGAGACAAACGAGCAGAATGCGCTGCACTTCAATTTTTTCATGAGATCCTTTGCATACCAAGGTATGTCAACTACTTTTACACGGTTTTCTTATAATTTGCTTAGTACTTGAATATAAATGGGTACAGATAAAAAAGCATAAACACAATCACCTAAAGGAATAGGTAGGAAGCAAGTGTCCTGTATGCAGTGAAGTGAACTGATATGCTATTGTATCAGGTCATCAGCGATAAGTCTATTGAATCAGATGCGCCAACCAGACAGCATCAACACTATGAACATACTGATGTCATGCATCCAACAGTCAGAACCCGAGTACAGGCTCATGGCTGCAAACCTCTTGCTTCAATTAGATATGCTGGTATAATCAATATGATTCTTTTTTTTTTTTTTTTTTTGTAGAAAGTGGATATAAGAAATCATATTCACATATTATGATCATTTCTATCCATAGAATAAATTAGCATTACACTAACATTTCACATTTTGTAGGAAGACTCATCAGACAAGAGCATATTCAGGGAAGCGGCTATGGAGGTTGTCCTTGGGTCGATTACATCTGAAGAAAGCTCTAACACGCAAATGCTATCAGCTAATATACTATCAAATCTTGGAGGGACTTATGCTTGGACAGGAGAACCCTATACAGTGGCACGGTTGGTAACAAAAGCAGGTTTAAAATCATTCCATCACAAGAATATGATAAGAAACTTTGATTGGTCAGAACAAATCCTAGAGGTGAGCATACAGATGTAGAACTATGAGAAAATAATAGTTTATATGTCAGAGGAAGTAAATGGACTCATAATCTTGCAGGACACTAGCATAGATGAATGGAGCAGAAAGATTGCAAGAAGTATCATTACAAAAGGGGAACCTTTATTCCGAGCATTGGAGAAGGGACTAAGCAGCAAGATAAAGAGTGTCTCAAGAGACTGTCTCATAGCTATTGCATGGATTGGCTGTGAAATTGCCGTGAAGACTCCCCAAAAACTCAGATACACTGCCTGTGAAATTTTACTAAGTGGAATAGAGAAGTTTCTGCATCCTGGTTCAGATCTGGAAGAGAGACTACTAGCATGTTTATGTGTCTATAATTATGCTTCTGGCAAAGGTAACATTCTTACTCTAAAACAACTGATTATTCATTCATTTTACTCAATTTCATGCATTAAGGTATGGAAATTGAGTAGGCATGCAAAAACTGATTCCGTTTTCGGAGGGAGTGAGAGAGTCGCTAAGGCGTCTTTCAAACATTTCATGGATGGCAGAGGAATTACTAAACGTAACTGATTATTTCCTTCAAACTAAATCGGTAAGTCTATATACTACTATCTTCATTGTTTTTTGTCACCTTTGGATTCACTTTAGTACTCCTCATCTCCAAAATTTATGATTACAGTTATTCCCTTATTGACTTCCAAATGAATTGCATGACAAGTGCAGCGCATTTCTTGTGTCCACACACAAGTTCTGGAGATGGGTCAGAACTGCAATGAAGCTGTCAACGCTCTCATCTACTACAAAGGACAACTTTACAGTGGACACTCAAATGGCTCAATAAAGGTATGGTATACGCTAGTACAAGCTGTACACACGAGTTTCAAACCACTATTTTGGCCAGTATATGTTACACAACAGTTTAATCACAATCGCTCATTCCTAACACACATGGGAAGGTTGTCAGGATCTGAACTGCCCAAAACCACTAAAGAGAGTTAATACTGAATCATCTTAACATCTAATTTAAATTACAATATGTAGGTATGGGATATCAATAAACAACGGGCCAAACTTGTATGGGATGTCAAAGAGCACCACAAAGAAGTGACATGCTTTGCACTTTTTGAACCTGAAGGCAGTCTTTTAAGTGGATCCAGTGATAAAACTATCAGGGTAAAAGATTGTTGTCTTTGTTAAGGCATGAATCAGAAGAATCTCTTAGGATACGTCTGAAGTAATTTTGTTCCTTCTATATACAGGTATGGAAGATGGTCAACCAGAAAGTGGAATGCATGGAAGTAATAAGCACAACAGAACCAATCCACAAAATCGAGACATGCGGTCAGCAGATCTTTCTAATTACTGAGAGCCGGGGACTAAAGGTAATCCTCAGTAGCAATGCCAACATCAACACAATTAGTTTGAGACGATCACTTAAAAAGTAAGGAAAGGTGTGAAAACCTTGTTTCAGGTGTTCGACGAGTCCAGAACTGCCAAAGTTATTTGCAAGAGTAAACAAGTGAAATGCTTAACCGTAAATCAGAGAAAACTTTACCTGGGATGCACAGATTCATCTATCCAGGTTGGTTTTCAAATCTGCTCCTTCACGAAAACTTGCACCTTACAGAACATAAATGTTGTTAACCTCATGTTTAACATTTCTGTTTAGGAAGTGGATGTACCAAATGATCAACATCGAGAACTTAAATCTCCGGCAAAGAGATGGCTCAAGAAAAAGAAGCCAGCAAATTCAGTGGTTGTTTATCGAGACTGGCTTTATGTTGCAAGTTCCATAGTTGAAGGTTCAAACTTTAAGGTATGCACTAAAGTTAGAGCTAAGTATGAGAACATCATGACTTTATTTTAGATATTAAGTTCGATCGCATATGAAGTATGAACCTCCCACTTGAAAAACTTTGAAGGTGTTATGTTTTAACTATTCCGACTATAATATTTACTTGTACTGCCCATAATTTTTGTACGTCTACGTGATGGTTCTGAATTGTCCAGGAATGGAGAAGACAAATTGAACCCCAGATGTCCATAGCAGTCGGGAAAGGAGAAAAGGTGAAGATAATGGGAGTTGTTGAGGACTTCATATACTTGACCTGCAGCTCGTCTCCAAGCATCCTTCAGGTAATGCATTATGGTCTTACCTACACTAGACCGGCTGCACTTAGTACCCCCAGCTCCTAACGGTCTGTCAAATTCAATGTTCCTGTAAGCAGATATGGTTAAGAGGGACACAACAAAAAGTAGGAAGGTTATCAGCAGGCAGCAGAATAACGAGTCTACTCACAGCAAATGACGTTGTTATATGTGGTACAGAAACCGGACTGATCAAGGTACGAATATCTATCAGATTTAACCCATATCCATTACTGATCTACTCACATAACTTATCTTAACTTACTTAACACTTCCAATTTATACAATTAACAGGGATGGATTCCATTCTAGCTCACAGCACGTAAATAACAGCTCCAGACGGGGAGTTCTGTACCATATGATCGCAAACGAGTATATAGAAAGAGAGTTTCAATCGATTTCACATTTAGTTCCATATATTGTGCATAGAAACAAGCTCCTTCTGCTTGATATACATTGTAAAATCCAAACCTCGATTCCATCTCAGGGGCATCGAGAAGATCACACAAGTAAAATCAACATATAAAATCAATTAAACGAGGAAAATTTGCAGCACTGGGTGTTCTAAACACTACATTATTTCCGAAGAATTATTACCATTCTATACTGTAAATAGATTTGTATGAAAAGGATTTGGTACTGCATCTATGACCAGAGGGAGTAATTGTTCAAACCCAATCGAACTTATAGTCTTTAATTTTGTTTAAACGATGTAACTAACTGTTTACTTGATGAAGGATTTGTAGCCTTTTCAAAGTTAAGTGACGTGTGATAATTGCAATTTTTAACTTCTACTTATAACTTCCAACGAAAATCGCATTTATCACTAGTTGCGATAACAGAAATTTTCAATCAAAAACAAGATGAAAACACAAAATTTCGCTCAAATAGTTATGGTCAAAAAAGAAACTCTCTCACAAAACCCAAGTCAACAATTCCATGGCTAAAAACCACGTGCTCCCCCGTAGAGGTGTAAATTGGGACGTGCCAGCACGTTTATGGCACAACACAACACGTTAAAATTCGAGCACAACACGGCATGACAAGACGTGACCGGCCAAAGACGGCACAACACGTTTGTTTAATGTCTTTGTGCTGTCGCTGGAAAAAATAGGCACACGGCCCAAAGACAAGACGCGGCATGTGTTAGCACACGGCCCACCTCAAAGACAAAGACGCGAAGAAAGCACGCCACGTCATGCGTAAAATACTACACAATACACCACATTTGATGCATATTTCACCAAAAAATCATTGTTTTAGCCAATTTCTGACATTTTATCTTCGGTATGCAAATTTATTTCTATAATAATACATGTACTAACTAAAATATCTCAAAAATATTTATTTTGGAGAACATAAAATAAGTGTGCTAAAGACAAGACAAAGACGCAAGACACATCACGTTTATTTTTCCAGCACAAAGACAACACGGGGACGCCATTTAGCACAAAGACATCACCTCTAAATCTCCTCAAGATGTGACCCAAGACGCAAAGACGCTAAGCACGTGACTTCGTACGGGTCAAAAATTTATCTTTGCCAAGACGCTTTACACCTCTACTCCCCCGTTTGAGCTAAGACAACATTTCGTGGTTATTAAAAACTCTTCTAATGAAAACGAAGCTTAAAAAAGTCAATAACAACACTGAAGCGGTTGAAAGCTAAACAAAAAACGCATCTAATTACTTACAAGCGTTTTCAAAAAAAGTTGGTATCAATTATTTTCTCTATAAGGGTCCAAGAGCATGGCTCAGTGGTATCCCATCAACTCCAGTAAGAGAAAGTCAGGGGTTCAATTCCCGCCACCGTAAAGATTTGTAGTAGATTAGTTGTATAGTGGGTTGAGCGGTGTTGGGCCTGGCAGTGGGCCAGTCCAACTGGGTGGGTTCGGGTAGGGGTCTGGGTCTGGCTTTCGCGTATAAAATAAAAAAACTAAAAAAAAAAATGATTTTCTATAATTAGTAGCCACTTCATTACATGAAACCGGGACAATCCACTGAGAGTAACATCAAAGCTATTCCTCTCCCTTATACTCATCATGTGAATGATAAACAGATCCGCCCTCATTTAAGGGATGGTCAAATTCTGATTAAGAGTTGTTACAACATGTTGGTACAACGAAACTCTAACACTTACTTGTGGACAATGGAAATTGGAAATCTCTGTGGAGGATACAATCTCCTGCTCACATCAAGCACTTCTGGTGGCTTATGGCTCATGGAAAAACTCTAGTTCGCTCTACTCTCAGATATAGAGGTATGGATATCAATGAGAGCTTCCCAATCTGCCAGAAAGCGTCTGAAACTATTTCTCATCTGTTTTACACTTGTGAGAGAGTCGCTCCTATTTGGGAAGCTCTTACTTATGCTTTTAACACAACTATTTCTGGTAGTCATATCTCTCTTGATTGGATTCTGAAGATTCTCAATACTAAAGGGGAAAGCAGTCCTGTAGAGTGGAAAATACTTATTCCTTTCATCTTGTGGAGCATCTGGTGTGCTAGAAATAATGTAATCTTTAACCAGAAACCTTTTGATTGGAGGGAAATTATTCACGACTCTTACAACTCTGCTTATGAATTTGTCCAGGCCATTGGACAACCTATTATCGATTCTTCTCAACAAAGTATGATTCATGTAAATCAGGCTTCCCCCTCATTTGGTGTTGTAAAGTTGAATGTAGATGGTGCTGCTAATTCTTTTGTAAGTTTGGAAGTGCAGGGATTCTGCGTGAAGCTGATGGTGGCTATGTAGCTAGTTTTTGCAGGCATTTATTCCATAATACAAACAATGTGGCGGAGTTATGGGCTGTTTGAGACGGTATGCAGCTGGCTATAGAACTAGGGATTAAAAATTTGATGGTGGAAAGTGATTCAAAGCTTCTTTGCTTGTGGATCTTTGTAATAGTTGTGCGGGAGCTGACTCATGTTTTTTTGACATTTTGCTACGAGGATATAAAATATATGTTTTCTTTTTTGATACAATTTCCTTCCACCATCGGTATAGGGAAGGGAATTCAGCGGTGATGTGTTGGCAAAGAAAGCTTCAATCAAGGTATTTCGGTACTTGGATCCATGATCCACCCGAATTTTTGTACTCTTGCTTGTATGATGATATTACGGGAGAGCCTTCCCCAGACTTGTAAGGCTCTAGTTTCGTTTAATAAATTCTTCTTACCAAAAAAAATAAAAAAAAAAAATTGTTACAATCGTAACAAACAAGCTTGACTATGAAGGTTGTTATGTCCGAGTTCTTCCGAACCTTCTCAATGTGTATAGGGAGGTCAATTTTAGGGTGATTGCATTCCAAGACCAAAGTGCTTAACTAAACTTTTGTAAGGTGGTTCAATGTGCGGGTTGCACGCGTCATATAATGAGATGCGGAAACCACACCGCTGAGACTTTGCCGAGAGGTCTTTCACATACCTATTTTGCCTTGGGAATTCAATAATTACTTAATATTCAAAATGAAGCAAATGAAGAAATGACAAAAAACACGGAAAGAGAGAATTGATTAAAAACCGCGGCCTCTTTCCTCTCCTTAGTTTGATTTATATTCGGGTAGAACTAGAGAACTTATAAATCTCAAGAATTCATCGATCTGTTCTAGTCCAAAACAAATACGGTTTTGTATCAGCACACTTGTAGTTGCGGGAAATCCAACAACCACATCCCAATATATCTAAACGAGGATCTAAGTGATCATAATAAAATTCTTTATTGATTATTAAGATTTAAGTTGGTTACAAGATACTACAATGACTTAACTTGCTCTCCAAATAAACTTTCTCTCTCATAGTTTCTTGTCTAACACACACTAAAAGATCCCCCGGTGTGATAACTCTTTCCCCTTATATAGGGTTCTACATAGTGGATGACAGCTAAGAGATCCACTATTTTTCGAATCATCATGCGTTACATTCGCTCATATACACTTACTCATTCTCGCATGATTTATACTTCGCATAGACCATCACACTATACTCGTGACTTTGGCCGACATCATCCAAAGAACGTCACCTTGATTATACTATGTGCGATAGTCCTCGCTTACATTAGATAGTCCTCACTTCGCATACTCATTACTTGTGCGATATTCCATTCTTACATTTTTCCTCTTCTCATTTCGCTTACTCTATGAAGTGAGCGATATGAGAAATCCTCATCCTGAAATATCGCATGTGTTTGTCTTTTCAAATTTTGATTTGCCGATAATTATCCGGAATTCAGGTTTATTCATTTACACGTGTCGATTCTTCTTCTTTTTACCGGCTCAAACTGTTCATAATCGGTCATCTCTTTCGTCTATTTATTGATTCACAGAAGAAAAATAACCTTTTTCTTCTTCCTCTTTCAAAATTTTCTTTCTTCTACCTTGTCTCCCTCATGTTTGTTATCATTCCATTCTCTCTTCTTCTGTTGTTGCTATTCTATCACCGCATTGTTTTCATGGATCCCGGTTCAAAATTTGTATTCTTCTTTCCAAATCTATCCTTTTATATTCTCGATAATCATGACCATTGATTATAATTTCATATCCTTTTTGATCATTGATTATAACTGTTATCCTTTTGATTAATCTAATTCCCATACTTTTTTCAGGAAAAATTCTTACTTAAGTGCTCTCAAGATAACTGTTCAAAACCCTAAATCTTCTTCGGATGACAAGAACATAGAATCCCATAAGAGGAAAGCTTCACGCAACAAAGAAGTAAGAAATACCTAAATTTTTACTAAACAATATTGTTGCCTCTATTTCTTATCTACTTTGTTTTTCGGACTCCGATTGTGAGATGGGTGATGGCGAAGGACCGAAGACTAAGAGAGTTCGCAAGCCTTGAAAACTTAAGTCAAATCTTTCTATCCTTGATTTTGATGTCTCCAACGTCACCCCTATAACAACAATTCAACCTTCTAATGCGAATGATTCTATCACCTTTGAAGAAATTTTTCCTTAAAGAAAGAAACTGCTAGCTGATCAAGGGATAACGGGTATTCCTACCATTGCCTCTGCGAACTTACTTGTTTGCAGTCAAACCTCTTCTTTATTCACAAATGTTGACCCACAACCAAATGATGCTGATGTATCTGTCCCTACCGATTTCACCGTTCCTTCTCCTCTTATATCTGCTCCTTCTTCTTCGTCTTCTTCTTTTTTATTAGGTTCCCTTTCTCTTAACAAGAGGGATTTGGATAGTGTGAACTTTGCTTCTCAAACTCTGTTCGATATGATCAACTCTGCTCAATCCTCCATTGATGATCCTTACAAACTACGCATTTGCTCTGCGTTATGTAAACTTTTGTGCGAATTTCCAACTGATAAAGCTAAAAGAAGTGAAATCCATTCTCAAATTGACCCAAGCTTTCATACTACTCTAGATGTCTTGGTGGGTATCTCTCACACTGTTATCTTGATTATAATACCTTAACCTCTTACCCTTGTGTTCTTTCTTCTTTAGGAATCTCATCGTTGGATGATTCTAGCTGAAGGGCGTTTTGAATCTAGCTGCTCTCAATTGGAACTTTCACAACAAAATACTTCTTTACAGGAGGAAATCAATAAGTTGAAAGGGGAACTTCAAGTCGCAAATCTTGATTCTGAGAATCTTCGCAACCGAAACCAAGAACTTAGAGGTATTTCTTTTTTTTACCGTATTTTACATTTGTTCGCTTACCCACAATCTTTAAATTTCTTCATGCATTTATCAAGATTTAAACCAGAAGCGAGTCATGGAGAGATTTTCTTTTCAATTTCTTGCTGAGGATACTCATGCGACTAACGAGAAGTTGCAGATTCAATTGAACCAATTAAATAACCAGCATTCGTATTCACTTGACCACATTAATAATATAACTCATGAAAATAACCAACTCGTTCAAGAGATTGAAGTATTAAATGGTCGGGTTATTCTACTTATCTAAACTGTCATATGATGCTGATTTAAGACATCAAACCTTGTCAAGAAAATCATACTCTATCCTGAGAAGCATTCCTTCTTAAAGAAGAAGCGATGTTTCAGCGTCAATACTTAATTCTTCGAAAATAAATGAAGATCAAGCTCAGATTCTTCGTTCACTAGAAACATCATCTAAGGAATTAAAGACCCAGATGAAAACAATTATTCAAAGTAAAATAAATTTGACTGTGAAGAAGAACTAGCTTCAAGAACATTATGATCAATTAAAGCATTCCCATGATGCTCTTAAGAAAAAGAATAAATATCTCTATGCTGATGAAAAGAAGATTCGATCCCATCTCAATGGTTTAGTCGATGATTAATTTGACAAAGCTATGAAAAGTATGAAGAATAACACCTTTGTTCTTTCTAGATTCTGCCAAGGTAGTCAGCTAGAGTTGGCCGCTTCATTATTCTCTAATGATTTCTTTGGGTTTTGTTGATATGCGCTTTATTTTCAATTTACGATAATATATCATTCTCTGCAGATTAAAAAGGTCGCATCAATCTACTATTACTCGGTTGAGATCGATTTAGCCAAAGTTCGCAAAGATCGTATGAGCTGGAAGTATCACATGCGAATCTTGAGGTTTCTCTTTTCGCTTCTCGAGACAGAGCGCGAAGAAGACTCGCACACACACAATTTTTTTTGGAGATCAATGCTAGAAATCTTGAAAGGGAAGCTATTTGAAAGGCTCATGCTAGTGCTCAATCTGTAGATAATGGAATTCTTTTGAGAAAGTCTCTTCTCGCAGTTAATATCCATCCTCTTATTGTAAGCGAAGAAGAACAATATCCTGAACCGGACAGTGACTATGAATTTATAAGCGATGATGAGAAGGATCAAGAGGATGAAGAGAATCAACTTGAGAAGGACAAGCCTGCTGGAGAGATTAATGTTGAAGTTGAGAATCCTGGACCCAAGATGTAGTTGTTGATCACACTTAATTTTCTCTTCTTATCCGAATTTTTCTTCTTTGTTTGATACATTTTAAACTTGTTTGTTACAAGAAAGATAATATTTTGTTATTTCAATTCCCATACTTGCCTCTTGTTATATTTCTTGTATGAAACAAATGTGTGAGCTCATGTTGTATATATATAGTTTTTCTCATGAGGTCTTATTTTGCCTTCCTATGTAAAGGTATTATCTTGCCTTAATTTGTCTTTTATTTCTATGCGACGAGATCGCATGCGGTCTTTACACTGTAATGTATTGACCCATTGATCTCGTCTTATCTTTTTCTTGTACTATTACCTCTTCAGGCTTTTATTGCATAAATATTACAAGTCTTAATACTCCCGTGAGTAAAAATCCTCATACTATTTACGTCTTTTGACACAATTCAGCTCCCTAATGGAGGGTGCCGTCCTTATCTTCCCCCTGGTTGCCCCTTCAAGGAAGATTACCTCTACCGGGTTAAGGTTGTCTCCTCCCATCCGGTAATACAACAACCAGATTGATTTCGCAGTCTCTTATCCCTCCAACGATTGGGTTTATGGTTACGAGACCGCACCTAAGCGGGGTATCTTCGGACCGAGTGCATCATAGTCAGGACTTGTCAAGAATGGTAAGGTAGGCTCCAACGCCCCCCGCACTCTTGACTCAACGGTGGACCTCGGCGCCCTGATCGAGTTTCTGCATTCCTTAGGAGAGACTTTCTCACCTTGGTCTTCCAGTCTAAGATTATGAACTTAGACTGAAAATTTAAGGCACCTCTCCTGGATGGGCATTTTCGTTTTTTTTCTCACCCCAAATCTCCATGACTCAATTTCCAGAGTCGGTGTAGCTTGCCCTTGAGTCATGCATGTATGCGAACTAGGTTATCTCCAATTATGACGTGTGATAGGTCTTACTTTTTTGCCTCTTGCATGTATGCGAACTAGGTTGCACGCTACATTCAGATTCCTAGTCTATCTGGTTAAAATTTTCATTTATGTTGCCTTTTATTAAGGTCTTACTTTGAGGCCTTATAATTTCCTTTATCTTAAGAAAGGATTTCTTGAATATGAACGAAATTTTCAAACTTGTTTATTGAATTGAATATGACATCCTGTTCAAGAATACAAGCTCATATCCTTAACTTTACATCCTCTTAGATGGTGCGATCGATTTCAAGCCCCTATGGATAGTATTTCTTCAAATATAACCTATTCCAAGGACGATCCAATCTGGCCCATATTCCTTTCCTCTGGATCCATTAACTCATACGCTCCATTTCCAACTATTCTTTTTATTATATATAGGGTCCATCCCATTTCTTTTCCAATTTCCCATCACCTCCTTTCTGATAAATTGGGATTTCTCACAACACCAATTCGCCTGGTTGAAATTCTCTTATCTTAACACGTTTGTTGTATTCTCGAGCTAATCTTTTTTGATAATTTTCCATATGTTGCAAAGCGACTTCTCTTGCTTCTTCTAGGTCATCAAGTTTCGTTAAAATTAGATCTCGCACTTAGATTTTTATCCCAAGCTTCTTTCTTTGTGGTTGGAATGATGACTTCTATTGGTAACACTTCCTCTACCCCATATGTCAAGCAGAAGGTGACATTCTGTTGCTTCTCTCCTTGTTGTCCTGTAAGCCCATACTACACATTATGTACTTGTTTGCACCATCCTTTATTGTGTCCTTCTAACTTCTTCTTCAAGTTGTCTGCTATTGTTTTATTTGTTGCTTCTACTTGTCCATTGATTTGTGGATATAAAGGAGTAGATTTTCCTCTTTGAATCTTGAACGCATTAAGCAACATTTCTATATTCTCACCCTCGAATTGCTTTCCATTATCAGATACCAGTTGTGCAGGAATTCCAAATCTGCATATGATATTTTTCGAAGACGAATGTGAATATGTCCTTATCACGAACATGCTGAACCGCTTTTACTTCTGCCCATTTTGTAAAATAATCTGTTGCGAAAATTAAATATCTATTTTGTCCTGTTCCTGGTATAAATGGTCCAACAATGTTGATTCCCCATTTTCCGAAGGGCCACACGTTTGTAGATGTGTTTAGCATTGTTCAGGTGCATGTATCTTCTTGCCATGACGTTGACATTCTTCACATCTCCTTGAGACTTTTTTTGCATCCTCATGCATGTATGGCCAATAGTAGCCTTGTATTCTTGCTTTGTATGCGAGTGACGTTCCTCCACTATAATTACCAGCATCTCCATAATATAATGCCTTTAAGATTTCTATTCCTTCCATTCGTGTAAGACATCTGAGTGAGGGTCCAAGAAATGATCTTCTATAAAGGATACCATCTCTTAATTCATAATTCGTCGCACAACTTTTTATTTTTTGTGCTTCCAACCTTTTTCTTGGTGATTCTCCCTTCTCTAGATATAAATGGATCTCAGTTCTCCAATCCTTGTCTTCGCTTACACTTTCTTCTTCCATATTTTCTATTGTCATTACATTTGTTGGTATTTCTTCTCCTTTTTATATAGATGGTAAAAACAGTGTTTGTATTTTTATGTCTCTTGCAACTGGATCTATTAACATGGAAGGTATGAAGGCCAATGCATCTGCAAGTCTATTGTCCTTTTTGCTTATGTGTCTCCACTTTATTTTTGGAATTCGTACTGTTAAATCCATAACCAAATTTTTGTATTTTTGTAAAGATGGTTCATTTGTACTATATGTATCTTCTATCTGACGAATTACCAACTGTGAATCACTAGTTATTCGCGCATCTTCTATCTTCATTTAAATTGCTAGTTTTAGTGCATGTACGACTGCCTCATACTCAGTTTCATTATTTGTGGATGCGAAATCCAACCTGAATGAATAAGCCATTCGCGCTCCTGTTGGTGAAATAAATACAATACCAATTCCATTCCCTTCTCCATTGGATGATCCATCGACTAGTATCTCCCATTTATTTGAATTCTGATCGGTTAATAAATCTTTAGGATTCCCATGTTCTTCATCCACGTCCATATTTCTTCAACATATTCATCTTCTTCTAATGGAAACTCTAAAAGAAACTCTGCAATAACTTGTGACTTTGGCGAAGATATAATCTCATAACCAATTTCATAATTTCCTAATTGTGTATTCCACCTTTCAACTCTTCCCATCTTTTTGAATTCTTCATTACGGGTTCAATTGGCACTCTCGTTAATACCTTGATCTTATGAGCTTGAAAATAAATGCGAAGCTTGAAGGATGCATATACCAATGCAAGAATTAGCTTTTCAATTTTTGAATAATTTTTCTCTGCATAATTGTACGTTTTACTTATATAATATATTGGTTTTTCTATTCCTTTATCCGAATGTAACAATACTGCACTTAATGCATGCGATGTTGATACTAAATAAAGTAGCAATTCTTCTTCCGATTCCGCCTTTTGCATAACAGATAAATTCACCAGATAATTTTTATACTTTGCAATGCTTTATCACACTCTTCCGTCCACTCAAATTGTGTTCCCTTCTTTAATATACTGAAAAAGTGTTTACACTTATCCAAAGATCGTGATATAAACCTTCCCAACGAAGCTATCAATCCATTTAACTTTTGAACATCTTTCACCGTCGCAGGGGATGGCATATCTCGAACCACTTGTACTTTATCTGGATCAACTTCTATTCCCTTCTTGGACACTATGTAACCTAAGAATTTTCCGGATAATACGCCAAGATACATTTTTCTCGATTCACCTTGATATTGAATTTTCAGCATCTTCTCGAATATTTCTCTCAAATGATCAACACGATCCTTTGCCTCTTTTTACTCTTTATCAACATATCATCAACATAGACTTCTAATGTGGTATGTATCCATTTTTCAAATACTTTCTCCACCATTCTTTGGTATGTCGCACCCGCATTCTTCAATCCAAATGGCATTTTCGTATAACAATATAAACCTCTTGGTGCGAAAAAGCAAGTATGTTCTTGATCTTCTACAACCAAAGGAATTTGGTTATAACCTTTATATCCATCCAACGTTGAGATTCTATCATTTCCTGATGCCGATTCTCCCATTTGAGGAATATCTGGAAAAGGGAAACTATCTTTCGGACATGCTTTGTTTAACTCAGTGAAATCTATGCAGATCCTTATCCCATTGTTCTTTTTTGGTACTACCACCATATTTGCTATCCATTCGGATATTTTGCTTCCCTTATAATCCCAAAAATATCCAACATATTTTTGCGACTCCGCTTCTATTTGAGGGTGATAATCGGTTGCAATCTTCCTTATTCTTTGCTTAAATGGCTTTACATTTTTTTAATTTCCAATTTATGACATGCGACAGATGGGTCTATCCACCGTATCTCCTCCATACTCCATGCGAAGATATCACTATACTCTTGCAAGATTTTTATCGTTTTTTCTTCTTGTTCTTTATCCATCTTGGTTCCTATTTTTAATATTTTTGGTTATTTTTTCGATCCAACATTTATTTCCTTTTTTGGTTCTATTGCAGTAAAGCTTGCTTTTGATTCTCCCATTAGTGTTGGTTCATTAATCTCTTTCTTCGGTTCTCCTTCCTTCGCTAGCACTTCACCTGGTATTCCTTTTCCTTCATTCGCTTTGATCATGTATATCTGAAATTCATTTTCCTTTTTTAATTCTTTGGCTTGTCTCCAGCGATCCTTTCGCTTTTGCTCGTCTTTCATAGTTTCTTACATCTATTTGATTGCAAATTTTCGCCTATTCCACTTGGAATTGACGCTACAGGTTCAGCCTAAACAATCATAGGGAAATTACAAAAGATATCACCCGATTATTGCGTCTCTAATACTTGTTCTTCCCTAGTATATTCGGAAGGCAAAAACACAATTAACTTCCGATTATGATCGATTTAGGCCTCATTAATGAAAAATGTTCTATAATCGGTAGGCAACCTAAATATTTACCACCCGAATATGACAAATGTTCTTGTGAAATGAAGAATTCGACCACAATCGGAACTTTAAAACAATAACTAACCTACCGAATCTGGGTAATAACCGAAAACCCTAAAAAAACAACAACATGGATTAAATCGAATTGAAGCAATATAAACCAAATTAATGGTAGAATCTTACCTAATCGGTGCTATTTCAAGTTGCCTGAGAGTTTGGCTATCAGTATCGCCTACATCAGGGACTTCATCTTCTTCGTGTTCTTCAGGTTCGTGAGTTAAAACCTCTTTATTACGAGCATGCAATCCAATATTCGGATCCTCACCGCGCACTACGTTTTTGGTTCGAGCTTTCTTACGTTCCTTTTCTTTCATCTTTATAGAGAATAATCGACGATGATTCGATTCGACGATTAACGATGTATAGCGCGGAGTTGAACGAGGGGGAAAGTTTTCCTCTCTGCAATCGGAGGAGGAGAAGAGGAGTTGAAGTTGAAAAGAAAAGAAATGAAATGAATTTAGGTTGACATTGGTTTTATCTGTCAAACGGTTATTAATCGGTAGGTAACACCACCTCATTAGCTACCGATTGTTGAGTAGCCCAAAATCGGTAGAGGGGGTTACTTATAACCTATCGATTATTGGAAGCCCCAAATTGAACCTTTGCCAAATTCCATAGTTTCGAAGGTACAGAGCCGACCATAACCATTTGGTTTGTCTTTTGGATGTAGCCATAATCGGAAGATAAATAGATTACCCAACCTCCCGATTATAGGTTGCCCCAAAATGAGTTTTTTCTATAATCCTTCATTGTAGGAAATTTGAAATCTACCATAATCGGTAGGAATTGTTACTTTTACCATCCTGATTATGGGAAGCCCTAAATCGTTAGCTTAGACATTTTTTTATTCGTCCGATTATATAGGAGCCCCAAATTTCACCATTGCAAAATTCTAAAGATTTATTATTTCTATACTTAAACAATCGGTAGTCTCGTGAGGTTCTTTTTCCTACCGATTGTTATAGAAACCAGATACGAGTTTGGCACAAAATCGATATTAATCGGTAGTATAATATCGTTACTAAGCTTCCGATTGATTTATAATAATCGGGCACAAAATAGCTTCCGATTATGTAAGGGAATTAACGTATTCTCCGCGTTTTTGGACATCCCTTAACGGTGTATATGGGTTGGGAATAAAAAAGTCTCCCCTAATTCTTTTGGGGTCGCCCCTAAAAGTGCCAGGTTATAAAAGTCTAGTTTATCTTTTGGCAATCAAAAGAACAAGAGCTCCAAACTGTGAGACAATGTGGAGTATTCAATTACACGACCAAAATTGAATGCCAAACAAGATACTTCAGTAATCCATCCATCCATTTTAGATGCTGCATCATGTCAAACACATGACACCAAACATGATGAATACCCGGCCTCTAGCTATATTTTGTTACTTGTTATTTTTATTACTGGAAGTTAAAAAAAAAGAAGTATTATTAAGGTGGTAAAAATAACAAAATGGCGGGCTAAAGTTTTTAGATCTGAAATTTGAAATTCAAATTTCCCGCCAAAACTGCACTGTCCCTCTTTTGTCTCGATTAACTCAATGAAAGAATAACAAATATCTCGTTTCTTTATTTTTTAGATTTCAGTTCTCAGACTAAACTCTCTCTCTCTCTTTGAATTATCTCCATATTAATTTTTGGTATGATTTTGATCTCTGTAGGTACCAAAAAGATCTTTCCCCCAAATCTTCTTGAGCAGCAGATTCTTCTGAGGTAATCCCTAAGGATTCTGTTGATTCTAATTTTTTTCTTTTCTCAATATTTTAGGTGTGACATTTTCACAAACATCTTATGTTCTAAATCTCCAATATCTTGATTTTGTTTTCGTAGGCGGGGATGATGATCTTCAAGCAACGAGAGGTTTCAGGTTCGAGGACTAGCAAATGCTCTTACTTTTAGCTTCTCAGCGCCTCAATGATTTTAAGGTAATTACCAATCTTACCCTTCCTTGTTTCTCTAATTCTTCCAATAATTTTTATAATCAATTTTAGATGTTATTTTCAATGCTACAAGTTTGTGATTACTTTTAGGTTGAGCTTGTTAAATGATTGCACATTTTTTTTGAACATCTGTACAATTTGGAGAGTTTTGCTTTTTATCAACACCTGTCTAGAATATAGATACTCTGGATAAGCTAATTGATATCTATTTCGTACGCTAATCTTGTAGATTTCATTTTCTGATGTTGTGTTCCTTTATTTTGGTATATGCAGGTTACTTTCTGGAATACAAAGACGTAGTTGCGGAACATGAAACCATGTGTGCTGAGTGCTGTGGTGTGCTGATGGATGTGTTGTTGCGACTGTAACAATAAAACACTAAAAAGAAGATGTGAATAAGTTATAAGTAAAATTGCTGAAAGGTAAATAAGCACTCAATGGACAACAAACAGAAGACAGAGTCACGTGTTCAACACGCTGTCCTTAACACAATAGTTGACCGGTACGCCTCAAGAATGAGTGATGCCTATACCCTGTGGTCAAGTTGTATCCAGGATAAAACTGCCTGTTGCAAGTATTGTTAGCACTACAATACTTGCCCACTCTTACGAACTCAACAGCAAAGCACGGAAGAAAAGAAAAAGACCACACAGAGGGAGAGAGACGAAAAGAAGAGGATAGTAGCTCTTCTGGACACAAAATGAAATGAAGAACTCGAGTGGTTTATATAGGGGTGAAGAGAGAGGTCGAATTGATTGTGCATTAAGAGCGAATTAAAGAGAGAATAAATATTGAATTAAATACAAAATAAATCAGAATTAATTTCAAGATTTTTCATAACAGCAATAAAACGGCCATGCACATAATGTCGACACAGAGAAAATTTGGAAACAGAATAATTCCCACCGGGTCATACGCCCCCCCACAATTAAGACAATTTATTTTGATTTTCAAAACGTTTAGGAAATAATTCAAAATAATTTTTCCAAAAAGATTAGTCTTGGTTGACTGGTCCATGGCGGTAGCACGAGCCCTAAGCCCACCCGTTCCACCCACATTGTTTTACTAACTATCCATAAAGGAATAGCTATATAGTGGAACTCCTCTTTAGTTATACCCAATGTGGGACTAAAGGTTCTATTTCATTCACTCATAAGAAAATGAGTGAGTGCTCTTAGAGACCCAAAGGTCCTAAGTTCCATTCCCACCAAGACCATAAAATCAAAACATTAAAAACTCATTTTCTCCAACAATCCCCCACATGAATGAAATACCGATACAAAAATCGAGAAAACGGAAGAGAGAAATACCACTTAGGCAAGAGGTGTCCATGAGGTCTTGAACCTTTGCTTAGTGAGAAATTGCTTAGGGACTACTTGATGGACAATGAACGCGATGTCTTGAACTGCCATCGTTTGGTGTAATCCGCGATAATAACCACACGTGATATCTCTCTAGGTGTTTATCAAGTTCGTGCCGTTGTGTCCTTTTTACCCTGGACAAATCCCGTTTCTCGAATGCTCTAGAGAATCAGCTCTTTTCTCATAGGAAGCGACCCACTTCCATATTCAGATAGGTGAGTTCCATCAAGAGTGTTTCTTGCTACACCCCACTTCAATCTTGAATTGAAACTATAGAACTCATTAAGACTTAGTTAAAAGTCATCCTTCACATGCAAATCACACTATCACGTCTACACCATAGGAAAGGGGCAGGAGAATGAAATTCTCTGATAGTGTTTACCTTGACCCGCCACAAATTAGTTGTCTCATTCCAAACCTTGATCTTGGGATCTCCAGTCAGCAAGGTTGAGTATCCTTCATAGCAAGTTTATTTAATGAGCCCAAGCCCCATCCCCTCGATGCATTATTAACTATCTCCTTGGACAAACCTTTCGTCAAAGGGTCCGCGATATTCTCCTTAGACTTTACCCAATCAATTGAAATATCGCCTTTTGAGATTAGTTTTTTCAGAGGTATTATGTCTTCTTTTAATGTGTATAGACTTCCCATTATAGTAGTTGTTTTTAGCCTTAGCTATAGCAAACTTGATTATCACAATGTATAAATATAGGTGGGCACAGCCTATGCCGAGAGGAGAGGAATGTCTTCTAAAAAGCATCTTAGCCAAGCGGCTTCCTCTCCGCTTTATCTAACGCAATAAACTCGGATTCCATAGTGGATCGAGCTATGCAGGTCTGTTTGGAACTCTTCCAAGAAATGCCCCACTGCTAGAGTGAAAACATATCCACTCGTAGACTTAGTCTCCTCTCGAGTCGATATCCGGTTGCATCACGAATCCCTCAAGGACGGCGGGGTACCCTTCATAATTTAAACAAAAGGTCAAAGTGTATTTCAAATACCTCAACACTCTAAAAGTGCATCCCAGGTGTTCACCCGCTGGATTACAAGTATACCTACTTAACCTACTCACAAAGATAAGCTATGTCCGGCCTAGTACGATTCATCAAATACATCGGACTTCCTATAACTCGTGAGTATTCAAGTTGTGACACTCCATTACCCTTATTCTTTTTGAGGTTACAACAAGGATTCTATGGAGTAAAAGGTGTTTACAATCAAAATGATTGAATTTTCTAAGTACAGATTCAACATAATGATATTGACTAAGACTATAACCGTTAGAATTTCTTCTAATTTTCATCCCTAAGAGTACATCTGCATGGGGCCTAAGTCTTTCATGTCAAAGTTCTCATTTAGCATGCTCTTAGTGGAATTAATTACATCCATGTTTGTACCAAGTATAAGCATATCATCAACATACAAGCATACAATCACATGCATCATTCACAAGTTTAGTATAGACACACTTGTCGATTCATTGATTTTAAAACCACTAGAAAACATTACATGATCAAATTTTTCATGCCATTGTTTAGGTGCTTGTTTCAATCCATACAAAGATTTTTTCGGTTTACAAACTTTGTTTTTCACAAACCTTTCACTACAAAGCCCTCGGGTTGTTCCATGTAAATTTCTTCATCTAATTCACCATTTAGAAAAGCTGTTTTTACATCCATTTGATGTATCTCTAGGTTATGAACCATGCAGCTATAGCAATTAACATCCTAATGGAAGTAATTCTCGTAACGGGTGAGTAAGTATCAAAGAAATCTACACCTTCCCCGTTGTTTATAGCCTTTAGCTACTAACCTAGCCTTGTATTTTTGAACAGTTCCATCTATGTTACGTTTCCTCCTGAAGATCCATCTACATCCTATGGCCTTACACCGGAGGTAAATCTACCAGCTCCCACGTATCATTTTCTTTGATGGATTCCATCTCACTAACAGATGACTCTTTCCACCATGGAGCTTCGGAGAAAGTCATGGCTTCTCTATAAGTCGAGAATCGACTCTGCTGGTGTTACAGTCGGGTCCAAAGGAGGTTTTGGTTCTAGCCCTTTTACTTCTCCTAGGCTCAATTTCTACTTCGTCTTCCTCTAAAGGTAAAGTCTCATGGTTGAAGGGACATCTAGGGGATCAAGACTTCTCTTCGAGAGTCGATTTCAAAGGAAAAACATTTTCAAAAAACACAGATCCCTAGACTCCATAATAGTATTCACACCAATTTGAAATATCAGAACTCACAACCATAAATCTATATGCGGGGAGTATGCTCGGGATACCCTATGAAGACACGAGTCAACAGGTTTGGGTCCTATCTTGGTTGCTTTAGGTTTAGGGATCGAACCTTAGCCAAACACCCCCACACTTTGAAGTATGCATAAGAAGGTTGTCTACCTTTCCACAATTCATATGGAGATTTATCGATCCTTTAAAAGGTACTCTATTCGGGATATAGCGGTGAGAGGACATGACTTCCCCACAAGTTCGAAGGTAATCCTGAACTAATTAACATGGCATTCATCATATCCTTAAGGGTACGGTTCTTACGTTCAGCTACACCATTAGACTGAGGTGAATAAGGAGGGTAACCTCGTGTATTATGCCATGTTCTGCACAAATCCCCTATAGGAACTCTCGTACTCACCACCACAGTGGAACCCTAACTGTTTTAATGGTAGCATTCAATTGGTTTTCAACTTCTAGTTTATACATTTTAAAGGCTTCTAAGGCATCATCCTTACCTCTAAGCAAATATATATGACAATACCTCGTATGACTCGTCTATAAAAGTAACAAACCATTTCTTACCACCTCTAGTTTGAACCGATTTCATGTCAACTAGGTGCGGTGAATTAATTCTAAGGGTTTAGAATTTCTATGAACTTTTTTGCTAAAAGGTTTTCTAGCATACTTTGATTCTACGCATATTTCACATTTGTGTTCCTTTTCCAAACTAAATTTGGGTATGCATCCTACATTAGCCAGTTTATGCATTGACTTATAATTTACATGTCCAAGTCTACCATGCCAAACATTCAAAGACTCACAAACATAAGCGAGAAGAATCATTCTTATTCATTACAAATAGAGTTTACATTAAGCTTATACGGACCCTCGGTCTTATAACCCCGCCCCACATAATCCTTACCCTTAGTTACAACACATTTCCCAGTTCTATTACAATTTTAAATCCCTTATCGTCTAAAACACCACAAGAAACAAGATTTTTGCAGGATGTCCTGAACATGAAGAACTTCACTCTTGCCAGAAGTGAGCTTGAGCCCAACTTTGCCTTTTCCTACAACCGAAACATAGATGAATTACCCATATAGAGTTTTTCTCCTTCCCTACCTTACTTTGTAGGAGGTGAACATATCTCTGTTTCCACATACATGTTTGGTAGCCCCGCAGTCTACCCACCAATCTCTCACATTTGTTACCAAATTAACTTCCGGACACACTGCACTTAAAAATTCATCTTTGTTGTTTTCAACCAAATTAGCATTATTTTTCTTTTTAAGGTCCTTACAGTTTCTACAAAGAACCGCCATATGGCCGAGGATTTCCATAAGCATAGCAATCACCTTTAATTTTATTAATGCTAGATTTGGGTTTAAACATACCTTTTTTTGCCCGGAGGTTTCTTGGAGTTGTTTCTGGTTCTTATCAAGATTGGAACCTTTGTGTTCGGTCACATGAGCTTTGTTTGACATGTCCCTTGCGGAAGATACATTTTTGTCCTTGGAGCACAATAATTCTTCAACTTGAATCTTCTTACCCAAATCAACCATAGTGACTTCACCAGGTTTCATGTCTCGGTTTTATTGTACTCGGACCAAGAAGAAGGCAATTTCTCAATGACAATGAGACACTTGAAAAGTTTCATCAATCACCATACCTTCGCAAGAATTTGATTGATAATTTGCTTGAATTCAAGGAATTGATCAACCCGCAGTTGTCATTCGACATTTTGTATTCCATGAACTTAGCTACCAAAAATTTCTTACTTCCAAATAGTTTCAACTTGGTATTTTGCCTCTAAAGCAGCCCATAAATCAAAAGCATTAAAGTTCTCTTTTGCAATATAGAAGTCATACATAACATCTTCTAAACAACAGAATATGATTTTTGGCCATATAGTTACGCCTAACCCAATCCTCCAACTCAAGTTCACGTCCCATATCCTTCATACCCTCATCAAACGGAACCAAAACATAATGATCCAACTCATGATAACTCGGAAAAATAACATCTTCGATTGCCATCTTTTGAAGTCTTTCCCATTGAACTTTGTGGGCCTTTCAACATCGTTCTTACCCATTGTTACATGAGAAAAGAACTATTGTGTTAAGAATGTTTAGGCTGTAACAATAAAACACTAAAAAGAAGATGTGAATAAGTTATAAGTAAAATTGCTTTGAAAGGTAAATAAGCACTCAATGGACAACAAACAAGACGAGAGTCACGTGTTCAACACGCCGTCCTTAACACAATAGTTGACCGGCACGCCTCAAGAATGAGTGATGCCTATACCCCGTGGTCAAGTTGTATCCAGGATAAAACCGCTGTTGCAAGTATTGTTAGCACTACAATACTTGCCCACTCTACGAACTCAACAAACAAAGCACGGAAGAAAAGAAAAAGACCACACGAGGAGGAGAGACGAAAAGAAGAGGATAGTAGCTCTTCGGACACAAAATGAAATGAAGAACTCGAGTGGTTTATATAGGGGTGAAGAGAGAGGTCGAATTGATTGTGCATTAAGAGCGAATTAAAGAGAGAATAAATATTGAATTAAATACAAAATAAATCAGAATTAATTTCAAGATTTTTCATAACAACAATAAAACGGCCATGCACATAATGTCGATACGAGAGAAAATTTGGAAACAGAATAATTCCCACCGGGTCATACGCCCCCCCCACAATTAAGACAATTTATTTTGATTTTCAAAACGTTTAGGAAATAATTCAAAATAATTTTTCCAAAAAGATTAGTCTTGGTTGACTGGTCCATGGCGGTAGCACGAGCCCTAAGCCCAAACCTAGGTGAAAACAAAAATATTTCGCCCCACCCACATTGTTTTACTAACTATCCATAAAGGAATAGCTATATAGTGGAACTCCTCTTTAGTTATACCCAATGTGGGACTAAAGGTTCTATTTCATTCACTCATAAGAAAATGAGTGAGTGCTCTTAGAGACCCAAAGGTCCTAAGTTCCATTCCCACCAAGACCATAAAATCAAAACATTAAAAACTCATTTTCTCCAACATGTGTTGCTTATGCCTCACAACTATCGGCCCACGGCATTTGGCTGTGGTTTCAAGATGTGTGCTTAATGCAGCGGTGTGCTGATGGATGTGTCGCCTAGTGCTCACAACCTACGGCCCGTAGCATTTGGCTATCAAACCACGATGTGTGCTTAATGCAGCGGTGTGCTGGTGGATGTGTGCAGCTAACTGCTCACAACCAACGGCCCGCAGCGTTTGGCTATCAACCCACGATGTGTGCTTAGTGCAGCGGTGTGCTGTTGGGTGTCTGCAGCTCACTGCTCACAACCTACAGCCCGCAGCATTTGGCTATCGATTCTTGTTCTTATTCTGTCAAAGAAGCTAATTATCAACTCCAAAGGTACAAAGTCTTAATTCCCCGACTATGTTTTATTAAATGTTGCATAAGCCTCGTTTTGACTTGAGGATTGGAGTATCTTGTTTGGTTGTTTGTTTTGTTTGTTGCACAAATTGGTTTATTCCAGCCAGGGACATGACATATTTAGTAGGGGACTGCTTGGCATTTGTATCAGCCTGCCGCTTGGGTAAAGTTTCACCAAAAATAGCCATGTTTAGCTTTTGTTATATTGCAGATTATTGATACTATGCTAGTATATTTAGTTTTATTCTTTCTTTCATAATTAAATCTTGTGTTGAGTAAGTTTGATAACGAAGAAAACAGGTTACATGTCAAATTAAATGGTACACATTCTTAACTCTATCTCAATGTGTACTTGATTTGCCTTTATATTTGTAGAAAGCCGGATTTTCTTTTTTGCTTGTTCTAGGTTTCTGCCATTTTTCTCGATGAGTGTCAGGTTAGTACGTTTTTGCCTTTACAAAGATATTCAGTAGTTATTATCTCATGCATAAACAATTGCATAAAGGTATAAGCATTCTTTTCTTGCATCAATATGTGGTGAGGCAGTGATGGTTAGAGCTTAAAGGCATCCATGTCACATTCCATTTGGGCATAAAATTGTTTCTAACTTGAGCGTCGGAGTATCTTTTTGTTTTTTGCAGGTCTTTCCTATGTATTCCAATGACAAATTCAATTAGCAGAATGCTGGTGACCCGTGGGGAATGCTATCTGTTCCTTTTTTTTACTTTGTCTTTTCATAAAATTGTTACTAACTTGAGCGTCGGAGTATCTTTTTTGTTTTTTGCAGGTCTCGCCTTTGTGTTCCTATGCCAATTCGTGGGGAATGTTATCTTTTTTTTTTTGTACTTTGTTTTGGATGAGTTTGTTACTAACTTGAGCGTCGGAGTATCTTTTTTGTTTTTTGCAGGTCTCGCCCTGACATCAAAGGATGCGAATGGAGACCGGCGAGTCCTATGAATCTCCTCTTCCCTAAAAGAGTCTACATTTCAACTCAAAAGGTACTCTTCCGACTTATCTTTACCAAATTTCAAATCAAAAGTATACATTCTAACTCTATGTTTACTTGTTTGTGTGTAAAATTCTTCTTGAGTAAAAGCTTCTGAATATCTTTTTCTGTAATTGCAGGTCGTGCCTTGTTATTTGGAGGCCACTCATTAGGTAGAAATTGTCACGGGGAATGCTGGTGCCCTGGTAGAGAGTACTTGTGTGATTAAACGAGTCTGTTGTCACTTGTCAGGGTATGTTGAGATCAAAGTAACTCATTTTGAGCTTTCTTTTTTTGTTTCTGAGCTGGACTGTGTTGAGTATTAATATTTTATCGTATCTTTAGCTTTCCCTTGTAAGTACGAATAGAAACGTGGGGATCCAGTAGTGGCGAACTGATAAGTAAATTGCTACGGTAGGAGTGCACTAGAAGTTCTATGGTACACAGTGGTTTGCCTTACATGGTGTTTCTTAATATTACCTTCTTGTATTTGAAATGAAGAGGCCTGTTTGTGAGCCTGGTAAGGTGAAAGTGAAGGTAGTGTAATCCACTTTCCGTGGTCATTATCCTACCTTAGCTGTCACAAGATGTAGAGTATGCTGTTTGTTTATTTAGGAATGAACTTGTTGGACAAAATCTTCGGAGAACTTTGCCCTTTCTCAGATGCATTTCCTGTTTACCTAATTACATTGTTTATATTTTAGCCTTTTGATGCATGTTATTGGAAACATTCACTCATGAAACTATGTTATCATTTGAATTGCAGATATATACAACTCATCTTTACGGTCCCAACACTTTCAAGCTGCACAGGTATACATCTATCTTTCTGTATTACTTCTTCCTTGTTAACTGCTGTATTTGTAAGATGGCTGAATGAATTGAATTGCAGGTTACTAGTTCCGAGACCTGGACAAGTTTTAGGTTCAGTCGGAACTAATGGAATTGGAAAGTCTACCGCTCTCAAAGTCTTGGCTGGGAAGTTGAAGCCTAATTTGGGCCGATTTAATGTAAGTGCATTGTCTGTTTTTTTTTCCTACTGGAAATTCTTCGCTTGCGGCTCTACATTGACACGGAACTAATGGATGTCATGTTTGATGTTTCTTTGTAGAACATACCTGATTGGCAGGAAATGTTGACATACTTCAGAGGGTCTGAGCTTCAGAACTATTACACTGGTATCGTGGAAGATAACTTGAAGGTAATTTACTACTATGGACAATGTAAAGTTCAGAACTTGCAATTTTACAAACTTCTGTTGTTAATATTAAGTTATCTTCTTTCTGGTTTGATTTTTTTTTTTCTTCCTGTGATAGGCGATCATTAAGCCTCAGTATGTGGATCACATCCCAAAAGAAGTGCAAGGGAATGTTGGGCAAGTGCTGGAGCAGAAAGATGAGAGAGGTGTGAAAGAGGAACTCTGTCGTGATCTTGAGCTCAATCAAGTTATAGAGCGAAATGTGGGTGATCTGTCCGGTGGAGAGCTGCAAAGATTGGCTATTGCTATGGTTGCCCTACAAAATGCAGAGATTTATATGTTTGACGAGCCTTCCAGTTACTTGATGTGAGACAGAGTTGCCCATGTTATCCGATCATTGCCCAGGCCAAACAGGTATGTCTGTTTCAAAACTCTCATGCTACTAAATTCATTCATGTTGTGAAGCAGAACTCTAACTGTGTTTTTACTTTACCATCTTCAGCTATGTGATTGTCTTGGAGCAAGATCTTAGTGTCTTAGATTACTTGTTGGACTTCATTTGCTGCTTATATGGGAAACCTGGAGCTTATGGAGTTGTAACCCTTCCCTTTTCTGTTAGAGAAGGAATTAATATTTTCTTGCAGGGAATAATATTGGTACCACGCATTACTTTGCATTTGCTAAAGGTGTACAAGCATTTAAGGAATGGCATGCTAGGTCCTGCTTACTCAACAAAAGTTGTATCTCAACAAATACATAAAGAATCCAATTACAAAGACGACAAAAAATCAACTAAATCGGTTCCTAACTTGTTGAAAAAAGAAAAAGAAAAAAAAAGAATCACTGAATTAATGGACCTTGAAAATGTAGTGGTAATCAAATAACTAATCATCATCATCGTGGTCGAACAATTCAATATCAATACCTTCAATTGTAGCCTTGCCATGACGCGGTACAATAGTAACCACCAATGCTTCAGAATCTTCAGCTTCAATATCTTCGAGTAACCTAGTTATGCCTAGTTCCAAACTTGCCTTGTGCTCAGTATGATGTGAGAAATGATGACCATGGGGTATTTTCACAAAACTACCAGCCAATTCGCCGAGATCCGGAGCCACAAATCCTTCAATAGGTTTTGTCACGTAAACATCGAATCTTGCCGCAGCTCCGCCTGGAACGTCAACACCCCTGATGAATAGAACCTCAGAAGCGTCTTCTTTTTGGTTCTTGGTACGTGATATCTTTGGCCTCTTTACGATTGCTCGAATTATCTCTGTATCCACATTTTTTGTTTGTGATCCGAATTCAGAAACCGGGCTAAGTTTCAATACGTCTCCACCAGCACTTCTTTTCTTTGCTGCCTTAACTTTCTTGCATTTACGGCCAATGTCTGTCCAGGGAAGCTTTTGGGTTTGGTAGCTGAACCGGAGTTGTTCCGGAGTAAGACAATCCTTCACCTTAACCTTGACGACCTGGCGGTTCTCATCGTAGAATACGAATTCGGATTCAAGCCAGTCATGGTCCTTAAATTCTGGTTTCCCGCCACGGAACTTATTGTAAAGATCCCACATACGATCGACATTACCATGGTGACCAAAGAAAATGGTATCTCTTGCAGCTGTGTAGAAGTTGCCCATGTTATAGTAAGGAGACACGGGAGGTCCAACCCATTGATGCATCATGTTATGTAAATTTTCACAACTTCCTGATGCATTTGTCGGAACAGGTTGACCTGCCCTAAGTGGTTTCCCCATGAACAGAGCTGGATGATGTTTTGATTCCTTAAACATCCTGTCGATTTGGCACATATTGGCCATCATCACTTCGTCGATTTCAGGTCCAACCGGGTTTGGATCATTATAAGCATACTTGTAATCCAACACCGCGGAAAGATGATTCTTATCTCTGGTACCGTCGTAAAGGGTAGACTTTTCGTTCGTGTACATCTTAGGCATCATCATACCTTGAGGAGTATCCCAGTTCCAATAAGGAATTGCGAATGTATCATCATTGATAAGTTTTCCGAGAATTCTTTCCCAGAAGTATAGATAGTATCGGTGCCATGGAAGGAAAAACCAGCTTCCATGAATTTGAAGTAAAGTCTTAGTTCCGGCTTGATCAAAGGCACCGTTACAAAAAGTACAGTGAATGGTTGCTTGTTGCATGTAACTCCATGGATCATCTGGTTTTAGATTCTTCATAGCGGTAATGGCTGCTTCAAATCTTTCGACTTCGAATGGTGTTAGCAAGTGAGCAGGTTTTCTCACTCTCATTGGCTCGTGACTTGTCGGCGGCTGAAAGTCGATGATATTGGCAGTGGAATATGGTGGACAGCAATTGATCTTTGTTTCACCATCCGATGCTAGATGACATTTTGATAGGTCAGGTACAGCTAATGGTGCACCAATTGCAGACATGCCTTGGCTACCCAGAGTTGCAGTTGCACTACACATACCTCCTAATCCTAAAAGAACGTTTCTTCGATCGACAACATGGTCTTCAGTCAAGCCATCTTTGTTTTGTTTCTGCTGACAAGTGGTGTATGACACTCTCTTGCTAACGTGAACTCGAGGTTGTATCGACTTTATCCTACGAAGAGGATTATCTCCGTCGGTAGCCGAGGGTTTGGTGGTGGCGGCCAAGTGTGAGAGAGACATGCTTTCCTAACTTAGGCTTGTGTTGTTTCCAAATGAAGGAGCGCACATATATATGAAGAAAAAAAGGAGTCTGAATCTGTTCACACTCCTTTCTAACGAGTGTATATTTCACATATTCTTTTGATTGGTTGATTATTTAACGCATGGCCCTATTACCCTCCATGTTTAGAATCACAACCCTCGTTACATAACTCTCTAAATTAAATCAAGAGTAGAGATTAAAATGTGAAATATACACTCGTTAAAGAGTGTGCACGAATTCGCACTTTCAAAAAAAAGTATGCTTTTATCTTAATTTCGTTCCGAATAAAACCTTTGTATTAGGTACAACAAATGCACTATATGCTTTTATCACGTGGGTGAAGTTATTTTCTTATGCGAAAGTATTATGAGGAGGGAACAACTTGAATTATTTATATCACTTATAAATCAATTCAAGAACATGCTTCAGAATAGTTAATTAGTTATCTACACAGAGCAGCCACCTTTCAAAAAAAAAAACAAAAAAACAAACAGAGCAGCCGTAAATAATTTAGTTAAGATTAAGATTTTAAAATGGTCAGTGATGGCGAGCTAGGCTGTTTAACTAGGGTTGGTTTGCTTTATTATATGGCACGCTTTGTAGTTTTATGATTTATATCCCCAAAACCATGATGAACTCTTGGGAAATAGCGGATCCTACAACTATGAGAGTCTATTAGGCGGTGCATCAAGAGTT